>VZTY01028900.1:22398-143603 GCA_013400935.1 Turnix velox | reverse complement strand
GCCCAAGAAATGAAGATGTGAGGGATGAACATTCCTCACTGGTAGCATCTTTGCAGTTGGGGATGCCCACTGCTCCAATAAAAACCTCATCCACGAGGGGAAGAAGACAGAGTGATCATTGGAGTTTCCTCCTTAAGAGGAAGGAAAAGCTCAACGTGCTGGGCAGAGCCCACTCACAGGGAAGTCTCTTCCTTCATGGAGCTCAGGTTAAGGATGTGAGCAGGAACCTCCCAAACCTGTTACAGTTGTCCAACTGCTGCACACTGTGAATTTCCCAGGTAGGTGGAGAGGAGACTGTAACTCAAAGGCCCAGGGCGATCAAAAGGATTTTAGAATCTTGGAAAAGTTATTAAAGGGATCTGGTTCTCAGGTTATTTTTTATTTCCTCCTTCCAATAGGAAGAAATGCCATTGGAAGGAACAAATGTATCAAATCAATCATTACATGGCTCCAAAGATGGTGTCACCAACACAATTGTGGATTTTTTGGCAATGGAATGGCTTGTGCAGCACCAGGAATGTTATCATCAGATGGGGGACATTTGTCCCAAAGGTGAAAGAGGGCTCAAGAGATTGCAGGGCTGATTGATAGGGCTTTAGACTAGAAGTGAAGGGGGAAGAGGTAGTTGGGCTTGCACCAGTGGTGCAGGGCTCTAACATCCATGGAGCCTAGGAGGTCTCCCATCCCCCTGGAGCTGCTGGGCTTCCTCCCAGAAATGTCTGTAAACTGATGCACACAGTTTGGGGAATGAACAGAAGGAGTTAGAAATCTCTGTTCAGACAGGAGCTTGTGATCTGGTGGCAATTACAGAGACATGGTGGGACAGCTCACTTGAGTGGAATATGGTCGTGTCTTTCTCAGGAAAGACAGGCCAGCAAGGTGAGGTGGTGGAATTGCACTTTATGTGAGAGATCATCTAGAATGTATTGTGTGCTGTCCAGGGGTGGATGAGGTGAGAGTTGAGTTTGTGGGTGAGAATTAAGGGGCAGGTTGGCATAGATGATACTGCTTTGGGGATCTATTACAGGCTGCCAGATCAGGATGAGGAAGTCAATGAGACCTTCTACAGGCAGCTGAGAGCAGCCTCAAGAGTGCAGGCACTGGTTACTGTGTTGGATTTTAACTACCATGATATATGCTGTAAGGCCCACTGAGCCAGCCATCCACAGTCCAAGAAGCTCCTCCAGTGCATTGATGACGACTTCTGATGCAAATGGTGGATGAACCAGCTAGGAGAGGAGTGCTGCTGGATCTCATCCTCACTAACAAGGAGGAGTTGGTTGAAGTGTTGAAGGCTGAGGGCAGCCTTGGCTGCAGTGACTGTGAGATGTGGTGTTCAGGAGCTTGTGTGGCAGGAACAGGAAAGCAAGCAGAATCACAACCCTGGACCTGTAGGGCTAACTGTTCAGGCAATTGCTAGGAGAAATCTCATGGGACAGGGTACTACAAGGTAAGAGGGTGCAAGATAGCTGGTTAGCATTCAAAGACCACTTCTTATATATAGGCAAGAATAACTCCATGTATCAGAATAAGTTGGGGACCTGGTAGATAGCAATGTAGGGGAAAGGGACCATGATCCACCAGTGTGCCCTTGTGGCTAAGAAGGTCGAATGCATCCTGGGTTGAGAGAGGCTCTCCTCCTCCTCTACTTTGCCCTGGTGAGACCACATCTGTGGTGTCCAGTTCTGGGGCCCTCAGTTCAAGAAGGACAGGGAAATGCTTGAGAGAGTGCGGTGCCATAAAGATGATGAAGAGCTTGGAGAGTTTGAAGGCTTTCCCTTATGAGGAAAGGCTGAGGGAGATGGGTCTCTTTATCTTTGATAGAGGAGACTGAGGTATGACCTCATTAATGTTTCTGAATATGTAAAGGGTGAGTGTCAGGAGGATGGAGCCAGGCTCTTCTCAGTGACATACAAAGATGGGACAAGGGGCAGTAGGTGCAAGCAGGAACACAGGAGTTCCACAGAAAAAACCTTTTCATACTGAGGGTGACACAACATCGGAATAGGCTGCCCAGAGAGGTTGTGGAGTCTCCTTCTTGGGGACATTCAAAACCCATCTGGACACATTCCTGTGTGACCTGATCTAGGTGTTTCTGTTCCAGCAGGGGGATTGGACTAGAAGATCTTTTAAGGTCTCTTCCAATCCCTCACATTCTGTGACTGTGAAATAGATATGACAAAACTTGCAGTATAAAACTGTGAAAATATTTTTTACATGAAAGGAGTTCCTAACATGACTAAGAAAAATGTGAATAAGGGATCCAAAGCAGGTCCCTGCAGAAATGGGCCACACTGATCCAACAGGACCAGCTGCTGTGCCTATCCCAGCATCTGTCAATAGAGACATTGCAGAGTAAATGTTTAGAAAACTATCAAGTCATGATGTCCTTCAATAAGACTATCACAGTATGTCTTTTTTAAAAAGTTGTAGATGTTTCTCTGATTATTACCCAGAATGAGAGTCTGGGAGAGACATTATCAGAGGTACCCCTTGAATAAGTTGCAGATTAGTGTGATTCAAGGGCAATGGGAAGATTTGCAAAAAGTGTTTCAGGGAGATTGAAAAGAAATGAGAGGCTTGAGAAGCTGAGACTATCTCCGGAGCTTGTATCTTGAGGAGTGCAATAAAATGGCAAATCCTCACAGATGGCTGCTCTGATAGATACAGAGAAAACAGTCAAGTAGGTTAAATGTGTTTCTTTCATTTCTGTCTTCTAAAAGCTTTGAACTACCTCATTATCATTTACCTGGCTTCTGCAAAGCATTTGGCAGTGCCCTACATGACAATGTCCTTGTCTCTAAATTGGTGAGATGTGGATTTGGCAGATGGACTACTGGGTAGATAGATGGTGGCACTCAAAGAAGTGCTTATGAAAATAAACATTAAATGAAATTATTTATCCCAGCTTGTGCTAAGAGTATTTTGGGATATTAGTTAGCATCAGATTATGCCCTGGTTACCACAACATTCTGTGGACCACACAGGGACTCTGGTACTTCAGTGCTTTTCTCCAACTCAGGGAAACTAAAATGGGGGTACAGTTCTTGAGGAAGTTGCCAAGTCTGTGCACAAGTTGGTTGTGTGGAATTTTAGTTGAAGGTGACACTTCAGATGGTAATGTGAAACAAAGAGAACCTGCTGAACTCCAGGCAAATCTGTAATTAGGACTTGTCTCTTATCAGTATGTTGTGAATAAATGTTTGGGAAAAATCCTATCTTGAAGAAAGTAATAACCTGCTACCCCAGTACTTGCTCTGAATAAAAATGTTTGTTATCATGACCTGAATATGGTAATTTAATTTTAATCTTATACAGAATATATTAGATAGGTGATCTGCTAATGTGTCTTGGGCACAAAGAAAAAAAAAATCATCAGTCACTCTAAATAACTAGTGTCATGCTTTGGTGTACTTAGATCTAACTCTAAAGAGATCTCATAGACTTTATATTTTAGATGATCTGCAGGATCCTTTTAAGCATCTCTGCCTGAGTTCAGGCTTCATTTATAGAAGGGAAGAAGCATTTCTCTCTGTTGCCCAGGCCTCTCGTAATAGCTTGTATTTAAAGGTTTTTCCTCTCTTTGCTTCCACTTCACCATTCACAGGTCCATAGAAGAAGTGCCCTGGCTGCTCTGTTCGCCCGTCATTAAACTGAAGCCATACAGAGATAGGAGGACCTCATGTCCTTCAGCATCCTCCAAATTCTAGGTAAAAATATACTATTTTCTCTGTTTTTGTCCCTGTTTACTTGCTCCTACAAAGCAATAATTCTATTGTTCTTTAATTTTGTATTTTGTAACCAGATGCTTTTATTTGCTTTTAGTTTAATCTTACTTGCCTTAGGGTGATTTATAAAGTAATATTCTGAGCTCTTATAATCCCTCTGCCAATCTTAAAAAACAAGATGATGTCTGCTTTCTCAGGTTCATGAGCTCTGTCCTCTATTCCCCAACTTACCTGAATTTAAGGAGATTCTGTCTCTACCTGCCTACAGAGAATAGTTTCAGAGTTGGTTAAACGGGGTTTGGGAAGAAGAGACAGGAAAGATCACCTGCAAGTAGCAAACAAGGGTACTTTAAATTACTCATTATTAGATTAATTTCTCCTCTGAAGGGTATATTGTGTGTGATTTGAACACAGGACTGCAGTTCCTCAATAAATATTGCAAGTGATTTAAAAGTACATGTACAGTTCCTTACTTTTAGATTATCATTACTGCATTTTATCCATTTAAACTAGAAAAAAGGGATGAGAAGGTTGTGATAGGATGTCAGAAATGAGAAAAATGCAGTTTTAAGCTACCTAATTTAGCACAGCTGACAGTATAGCTGTGGGAGTATAGTACTGAAGTAAGAGCATTTACCTCGGGTCTGAGGAGGGTCTGTAGCCTGTAGTGTCCTCAATATTGCTTGAGGTACTTTACATGTATCCCCTGAGCCAGCCAGCCCATTTACTCAAGCTGCACTGTAGCACCTCATGTAATTGTAGTACATCTTTAGTGGGCATAATCTTTAGTGAAATAATGGTATAAGCTAATTCTGCCCTCTGGAAGATTGAGAGTGACTTTTGGCTTCAATGACAGGCAATCACTCACATCCCCTTGAATATTCAGTAGGATAGTATAGCTTAGGATAGTGCATATGACAATTTTGATGTGATATTTGGAGAGGGTGTGGATTTTTAATTGGTAACAAAGGAGAAAAAAGCTATGGTAGGGCACTAAAGACTAAGTGAAAATGCAGTGGTTAGCTTAATTGTTATTCACAGAGAAACTACAAGCCTTTGATAGTGTGACAGAATTCAAATATCACTACATATATAGTTGTATATAGTTATTACTGTGAATCCTCCTCCTGACTGGTCAGGAGGCCAATTAATGACATGGCAAATAAATAGGCACCAAGTTTATACTTAGAAAACATTTGCTTTCAGATTTACATATCCTGTGACCAGAGACTGTGAAAGGAGGTCTGGTCAGTGCTCCCCCACATTGAATCCCATTATTGAATCACCCACAGGTAGGAAAGAATGAGCATTAAAAATATTACCTCCTGAGTATCAGCTGACAAGCTCTGATTGTAGTGTGGCAGGTGGTTCTTTTTGGATAAATAATATAGCATAGAATGTATGAAGTGAGTATTAGATACAATAGTTGACTAAACCCCAGTAAAGAGCAGAGGAACATTTTTACAGTTCCCAGAAGCTGGGTTATTTATTTTTCAGCATTCCCCAAAGGTGACCTTATGAAATGTAGATGTTCCTGGTAGAGGTGATCTTCTAGATTCCTTCCTCTGGTTCATGTGAGCTCCTTGGCCAGATGCTCATGTTCTGTAAATTGCCCATGCTCTGATGAGTCTCAGTCTCACTAAGCCAGTTTTTGCCACCTGACCTAAATGAATTTTGTAATTATTACAAGCAACTAGATTGCATTCTCCTTTCTCATAAATGGATTTAATTCTGAAGCATAGATAATGAATACAAATAATTACTTAGAATAGATACAAGAAATTCCACGTTATGTTATACTCTTGAAAGTCCTTTCCATTAAGCTATAAATCATAATGCCATAAGAGGCAGTGTGTATGGAAATTTGCTGATTATTCAAGATTCTGATCTTTCAGGTTAGCAAGCAAGTTTAAAGGATTTATCTGACTAAATGTGAATGAATACATCTGAGCTACTCATCTTCAGCTGTTTTCATAGTGACAGAGATATAGATGAACATGAAAAAGATTAATGATGAATAGGATTCATGGAAGTAGATTTCTAAATTTATCTCAGAGGAATTGCTCCTTCAAAGTACTTATTTTCCTCCATCAGATATAAAGGAATTCCAGAGTGTCTAGACATCTGCAGTGTAATTATTTACATCTGACCTAAAAGGAGATGTCCTCCATCACCAGCGATTTCAAGTTTCTGCTTGCAATTGCAATAACAAAAATTATTTGGAATCCATATGGGTGCAAATGCCAAAACTACCTAACTGTGATACTGCTGATATGCCTTGTGATACTCTCTGTATTTGCATTGCAAACTCGAGAGAAACAAAACAAGTTTATGAAAGCTTGAAAACACCCCTTTTCTCTAAGACACCAAATCATCATCAACCATATGTATGTGCAAAGGACACCCGCTGTAGTCATCTGTGTTGTATTTTGTTTTCCTGGACATGACTTCTGTGTCCTCACAAGAAACCCAAATTAATTTCCAGGAAGCCTCATTTGAAGCATGCTTTTTAGGAGGGGTGTCTTACAACATTCACATTAGTATTCAGTTTGAGTATTTTAAATGTGAAGTGTTGAACAGTCCTCTTTATTGCTTAACCTACAAAACTCACAGGCGTATTGCCGGAGGTGATGATGGGAAAAGAATCATAGACTTATTCTTTGTTTTTGCAAGTTGAAATCTGCCAGCTTTTATCATCTGGTTTATAGCATCTTCATAGTATAGAAATACTGTCAGTCTGTGACTTCTAGCGTCTGAGGTGCAATAATTTGTTTGAACTTGTAGCCTTTGCATGGCTTACAGTGATGGTTCCAGACTTGATACTGGGTTTTATTTGGTGCCAGGACTGGAACTAAGATCAGGGTCTGGGTTTGGAAGATGGGTGCTAACGAGGTAATTTCATTGCTGGATCTGTCCAGATACCATCTGACCGTCTTCAGAACTGAGGAATGATGCCTGAAAAGACAGATTAATCTTGTTGAGTGATCTGTGGGGTAGGGCTCACTTGGTTTGTAGTTAAGGCTATGTTTAAGCTTTGTTTACTGGTCAGATCAAATGTTAGATATTTCTAGATAGCAAAAATAACTTTTGAAGGGAGGTTGAGGTAGGGAATCCATGGCAATTTTGGGGTTTATAGTTAAGCTTGGCTGCTCCTTAAGGTGATGGACAGCCAGCTTGGACAACTAGACTTTTAGCTCTAGCAGGAATATTGGTCTGGACTAGGTTAGGAGCTAGTTTCATAAGAGTAGACTATTTTATGTATTTCTGTAGCCTGCAGCTAAGGTGGAGGTTATGGTAGCAGGGCCTGATGGAAAGTAGTTATCTTTGTGGCAGTTTAGGTTCAGGTCTGGTAGCCAGAGGGAGAGCTCATTCTTCTTTCAAGCTGTGATAGATATCTTGGGACTCCAATTATGTCCAGATTAGTGTAATAGGTAGAAAGGCCAGAAAAGCAATGCTTAAAAGTGCAATATAAAAGGCACTCTTGACTAAGATACTGGCTTGTGCCAGGAGGCAGCAATATTTTGTGCTTTTCTACAACCTGCATGAAAGTTTCAAAGATACAATCAATTCTAAGACTGGAAACGGCAGAGCCTGAAATACTAGTTTGAGTGTTCAGATCAATAAAGGTACCATGTCTAGGAATCAGATAGCCATAGATTTTGTAAACTTGCAATCTTACACCTACGTGTTAGAGTATCAGGCCCTTATGAGTTAGGATTAAAGCATGAACATGCAGAGTCTTTCTAGGATGAAGTGCTGTGCCAGAGGTGGAGAATGATCTTCATATTACACCAGCCTCCTCCAGAAGAATGTACATATATAAATTGTGTGTTTAATTTATTTGTTTTTGTGTTTGAGTAAAGGACTGTTAACCTGCCTTGTGCCAGAGCTGGTAGGACACCAGGACTCAAAGACACATATATTCATGGGTAAGGTCTTCAAGGCTTGATCTCTTACAATGAAGACTGTTGCTAGAAGGGAAGAATAGTTTACAGTTTGTTTTCCAACTAGGCCTCTCTATGTGTAAGAGTAAACTTAAGATTTTAGTTTGTAGAATTATATACATTTAGTATCTAGAACAAGCATAGGACAAAATCTAGATGATGAATCTTCCAAAACATTCAGATTTAGAATGAATAGTGGATAGAAATTTTCTCCACCACTGAGATACAATAGCCACACCCTGACCATACTCCTGACACTAGTTTTACCAAGAGATGCATCCCACTAGTAGATGTATTCACAAGAATTTTGCTTCCTTTTGGTACTAGTCCTCACCCTAATTTGCAAGGCAAGACAAGATCTTGACAAGATCCAAGTCCTTCAGTCTCTGATCTCTATAATTCAGCTCTAACTGTAAACATGACCACAACCCTAGCCACAGGTTTAATAATTACAAATGGTTCATCCAAACAAGAAGAAAGATCATGCTTTCCTGTTGGTAGCAGTCCACTCTACAGTCATTTCAGTATCTGTAAATCAAACTAGTTCTTCAGTTGAATCTTGGCTTAATTATATAGCCCAAAGCTGACTCTTCTCCTTAGTTCTCCTTTGAACTTAGACTAACAGAGAAACCATTCTTGCACATGGTCCCACATCTCATCCTCTCATTGAACCATGCACCACTAAATTGACATTGTCAGGCCCTTTTCCTCTCTTTTCTTAATCTTAGATGTAAATAGTTGTGCAAGGGACAAAAGAATCAGTTTAGCTACGGAGATGGATCTGTCATGGCTAGGCATCTATCAATTTCTCATTTCAGTATGAATTTCCATCCTGCTCCTCTGCACATGAAAGATTTGAGACAAAAACTTACTCATACTAATTGTAACCATAAGGATTATCTTAACCCTTCCTCACAAGCATTCCCAAAGCTCTGAAACTAATGGAAAAAATGAGCAAGATCCTGCAAATGTCCTGGTAATCTGATCCTTGCAGTCCAGAGACTCATATCTAATCACACCCTTAACTTAGATTTGCTTAGGGCTGGGGATATCCCTGTATGGCAAGAACAATTTCAGCATTGGCCCTTATTCTGGCTGAGAGTGACTGACTTTGACCTTCAATTGTCTGCTCTTTGCAACCCCATCTCCAGCACAAGTTCTAGAGGTAAATCTAACAGTAGCCCAGAAATATCTGCATGGACCAGGAAAAAAGAAGAGGTTCAAGCTATTCCATTCTTCTCTTGACTGCATTTGATTTCCATATCAGTAGACCACACAGAATTGAGCCTTGCTTCCACAGCTGCTGCCCCACCCTTGAGTTTAGTCTTTGGCCAAAGACATTGTGGGACAATGGTGAGTTTAATTTTATGTATACAGCAGCTGCTGCAGGTAACATCCCAGATGAACTGCTTGCAGACCTCTTGGACATTCCTTTGTACCTGGTGCCTGTGGCTGCTTTACTGCTGGTGTGATAGAGGATTTGGGCCCAGGAGTGGAGTTTGGTATGGTGGGATCACATTGTCTTTGAGACAAGGTATAATCAGTAAGAAGTGAAAAACTGCAAAGGCCACAGGCTTTTGTGATATGATGGCATTACAGTTTCCTTCTTACTGGATAAAGGCTTGACACCTGCATTGTGCTCCAGAGAGTAGCTATTTTCCCATGAAACCTCACAGGCACAGACTCTTACAGCATTTGTCCGTTGAGCAGGCAAATCCGCACTCAACAAAGTCATGTTAAAGATCTCTGATGTTATTGCCCAAAGTATCTACTTCTGAGTAATGACTGGGAAATAGTTATTAAGGCATTTGCTTCCCCTGAGGTCTTGGAAAACACTTTATGGAGGCATCCAGTTCAGGTGGTGCCTGCCTGGGAGCATGCAGAACTGAATCAGCCTCCATGGCTCACTGGCTGGGCCAGCCAGACCAGGAGAGAGCTGCCAGCAATTTGAGGAGGGGGCAAGTGAATCCCTGTGGTGGAGGAATAGCTGTTGTGGCCGACCATTGCACTTTAAAGTGTACATACAGTGACATACAGTCAGCTGTCAGCTAGGGTATAAATTTACTATTGACAGCTATGACAGTTGGTCAGATTTTAAACTTCACCACACAGCATCGCAGGTTCTTGTGTTGTTTCTCAGGTCCCAGCAGTACTCCTTGATGTTAGATCCTGTTCTCCTCTCTTTAGTTTTCTTTTTCCCTGGCCTCTCCTCATCAACAACTCTTTACAAGCCCCCATGTAATATGCAGAGTTGTTTTTTACATCCAGTCAGAGATTTTGTCACATCTGCTATGAGTATGTTACTCTCACTAGGCATTTCTTTTGGCTTGCTAGTCTCCAAACTGCTTCCATCCAGTTTGTATTCTTACTGAGATAGCAAAGGTCTTGCTTGTATTTAACCTGTTGCAAGGTCAGTTTTTTCTCAGGTCCTTGCATGGCACTTTATCTGAACAGATTGTTTTGGTACCCACAACACTATCTGAATAACAATGCCTCCCATTGCAGCTTGTAACCTGTTTAGGAGTCTCAAAGAACAGACTGTTCAGCAGACCTCGGTGGATTAGTAAAAAAGAATTAGAGTACCATATGTCTGCTTTAAGGGTCCTTTCAGGTTTGTTTCACCTGAAAGAAGTTTATTTATATGCACCAAAGCTGTGTGCACCAAAGTCCAATGCATAGTAAGTGGGGATGATTAAAGGATTACTTTAAAAGTACATTGTAGCTCTGTTTTATAAAGCTATTATAGATTCACACAGTAATATCCTTAGACCTATTCCTGTAAACCCCTGACAGACTATTCTGATAAAGCTGCAGCTTCAGGCCAGCAGGCATGACATCTACTCCTCCATTTTCCTTCTGGTTAATAGCAACAGTTTTCTCCTATATCTTATCCTAACAGTCCACTAACCAGTTGTCCAGCCCCTCTTACCTCACATCAACCCACAGGTGAATAAGCCCTGCTCGCACCCAAGTTAAGCTTTGGTCCTCACACAGAGCTCTCATTCCAGTCCTTGCAGTTGTCAGATCCGGCTGCCAACCTTGCCCCCTTCTGTCAGCAAGCCCACACCCTGCTCAAACTAAAAGCAAAAACTAAACCTTCCACTCTATATGCCATTCAGATCACATGCTCCTCACCATAAATCAAACTCTTTGCTTTCCTGAATACTGTGTCTTAACCTAACCCTAGTCCGAGTGCAAGCAGTAATCCTGTTATCCCCACATGATCTGGTGCTGTTCTTATGCCAAAGAACTGTGAATCTTTTTGGAAGTTTGTGCTTGGTGATTGTTGTAGTTAGTGCCATTTCTTCTCTTTTTGTTGCTAATTCTCTTATTTATTCTAGTGAGCAACTAAAAAGCCCATACAGCCATGTTATAGTCATGACAGAAACTAAGAACTGGTGTGTTACATCATTCAAGATGAAAAATAAAAGTAGAATTTGGGGATGAAATTAGGTGCCAAAGGTTTTGTGTTTGGCAGTAGTTGTATAATTGTCTCTGGGCTGTGGGCAGCACTGAGGATTTTGGAAAGCTTGCTTTTGAAGTTAGATCCTTGTGTGCTGAAAAGGTGAGTTTGCTACTGAATTCTGCAGAGTCTGCGTGGCTGGTCCAGAAAAGGTTGTTTCTGCAGAAATACTGCCCACCCCAGCACCCAGTTCTCTGAGGGGACTTTGCATGTCCTTCCTTTGGTCTAAGCTTGAGAGGCAGTTTGATCAGAGTCCTACTGCAGCTGACATACCCTGAGGCACTGGGGTGAACTGCTGGGACTAGTTGCATTGGGCAGCAGCTGAATTGAAAGCCGATGACAAATAAGTGTTTTTACTGCAGAAGCTTGTCTAAGAGCAGACAAGGTGAAAAACTCCTTCAAGAGACGCAGTAGCCTAAATTTTAACTCCCAGAGAAACAATGCTCATGCCATGGCAGTCACCAGTGAAATAGAAGCTCTAATAACCTTGTTCCCACAAGGGCTGGAGAGAGTTAAGGTACAAGTGCCTCCTTCATCATCCCTGTTAATTTAAGTCAGCACCTGAAACTCACATACCATGCAGGCAGACCTGAGCCAGTATAACAGGTTCTACTTAGAGTTGCCGTAGGGTCTTGTTTAACCTAAAAAAACAGAACCTGGAATTTTCTTGATGTGGCAAGAGGCTAAGCTTGCTGAGAGAGAGAGAGCCTGTGGATTAGCAGGGGTCCCACGATAAAGTGGCATTTGCAATGATGGAGGTCCTTAAGAATGGCCTCATCTCTGGTAGGATTTGTATATGAAAATAATTACACAAACTTATTAACATGATGCCTTTAAATACTGAATGTAAGTCTTGTTGCAACATGTCATATTGGCAAGCCTAAAAAAAAATTGACTGGCTATGTAGGGCTAGCAGTAATTTATTTACCACAATTTACAATGCAGGCCTGTGTGAAGGCTGAATTCATCATGGTGGGCTGAAAGGGAGACTGCATACATCTCGGGAGCCGTTGGATTTTTCTGAGCGATGATGATGAAATCGAGGATTTAAAAGGCAACTTCCTTTCTTTTTTAAAAATTTATTTATTTTTAAAATATTTGTACTTCTGAAACAGCCGTTGATGGAGAGAAGGCAGAAGGGATTTGCTGTGTGGCTGGGTTTCAGATGTGCGTGGGGTGTGTGGCTGCGTCTCAGCCCGAGACATTACATACAGTGTCTAATCCCGTAAACCATAAAAATCTCACGTGAATAGTGCCATTGATGAAGCTTGCAGGTAAGGGACTGCTTGTCTGAATGACCGCTTGAAGGACCCAGCCCTCTAATTTCAGTCTGCAGGAAACTTTTCCTAGCTGTGTTTTTTGTAAAAACACCTAAATATCAGATCCTAGTAACATTCCTGAGTCACTGCTGTAGTGGAGAAAGTATTGCTGAAAAATGATGAGGAGATTAAGACCCTGTCCAGGCTCCTGAGCTGATCAGTTGCATTGGGAGCAGAAGCTGCTCCTAAATGTTGGTGAGGCTGAACCCTGGGACTAGGGAAAGGAGACAGAGATAATCCCTGAAAACACCTGAAACACACTGAAGCGAACCTTCCGGTATTAGCTTTATGCCCAAAGGAGAGGAAGGTGGGAGGCAAGGAAGGAAGGGGGAAGGTCTCTAGTTAATAAACTCTTGTTAATGATGTGAGTCATTCCTCCAGTGCCTGCAAAGAAGCTGTTAATTTATCTACCAGGAATAAATTAACACCGTAAGTGCTTTGCCAGTCTAATTACCTTGCAAGCTGAAAGGAAATGAGGGTTTGTTGTTTCTTAATAGCTTTTTCTTCAATAAACTGCTACAAACATTTGCACTAAAAATAATGGAGGTGAGGAGGTGTGCATGGAGCAAGATATGTGTTTTGCTGCAAGCAATAGGGTCTGTTCACTCTTAGGGAAAATGGAAGGAGGAAAGTTTCATGTCCTAAGCTAAACATTGGATATGATGTGACAGACACCCTTGCCAAGATTGCTCATTTCCATATGGGAAAAATTTAATTTGCCTAAATATTCTAGACAAATATGAACTATTGATCATTTGAACCAACAGATACATAGAGTTTTTTTAACTGTTCAGTAAAGTAAATGTGCTCCTCTATACAAGGCAAGAGTGAAGAGGTACTTCATATTTGGACTTGCATTCCAATGCAGCACTGAATTTTTTGTCATTAAACACTTTTTATTCTAGTGCATCTATGGATGGGTACAGTGAATGTGAAGGTTCCAGATATCCAAGACTCACATTCTGTGTCTCTTTACTCAGGCAGTTTCAAATGATGCCACCAGTTTGGCTGTGGATATGAGCTGTGAAATATATCACTGGCTATAGAGTATACAACTTAATTTGAGCAAAGTAGACAGGTAATCATTTATCATGCAATAACCTTATGTCTATAGGTTTCTCTGGGAAGAATCAAACACTTAAATATGATTATAAAGAATGATGAATGATTGTAAAAACCCTCTGCAGGCAAGTACTGTGGGATTTAATTTTTTAGTCTGAAAATCTCACAGGATGAAAATGTCACAGAACTGAAATGTTACAACGTACGTAAAGGAGAGATGAGCTTATGTGGAGACAATAGTTGAAGAAGTAAGAAACAAGAAATACACATTGGGAATATTTGTACTTGCAACTGCCCACTCAAACCCAGTATTTACTGTGAACAGCCTTTCAGAAACTATCTAATGAGACAGTTGGTTGGATTAAGTGCCAATTATTCACTCCTTTAGTCACCAGAATGTCTGCCAGTGCATCAGTTTCTTAGCAATTGTACAGCTGGTTATGAAAAAAAAAAATCAATGTAACACCTACTCACAAGAAGTTATTGATTTTTGTCTAAATTAAAATGTTATGGGGAGATGGTTCTGGTTCATTGGAAGCCATAAAAAGATACTTCCTCCCAGGATCACTGTGCTTGATGTAAGGGGTCATTGCAGCTCCTGGGACAAAGGCTGCTCCCCAAGTGTGCTCCGGGTTGAGTGTTCCCTAATGGTCATTCTGCAAAATCAGTCCTGGCAAATCAAAGAGATGGATGGGGAACAATGGGCTTGATTGTTTAAATTAGTCTCAAATTAATGAGGAAATGTTTGGGTAGAAAAATCCTAGGAAACAGTAACATCTTCTACCTATACAGATATGCCTGGAGAAACCTGAGTACCTGTGCCACTTGGATCCCTGTGAACCAAGTTTTCCCTTCTTTTTTTTTTTTTTTCATACTCCATGCAGTTTGTTTTCTGGTCCCTCTGGTTGGCACCCAGTGGTAGGGCTTGGAAGTTTCTGAGCTCCACAGCATTTGGCCAAGTGGAGGCTTGGTGGTGGTACATGGCAGGGTTATTCAGTATTTTTATACTAAAAGAGTTTTGAATTCTGCTGAGGACAAGACTTTTGAAGTCTCCTGCACAGAGGATGTTTGTCTTTTAAGATGTCTCTGGCTGTTAGAAAACAAAATTGACATTTTTGGCTGAAAGCAGGCTCAGAAAGCACTGAGGGCTGTGATATAGGAGTGGTTCCTGTGAAAAATGGACAATCCTGTCCATTTCCCCAATGGATGGGGAAATGAATTTGAAAACTCTCTCCAGGGCGAAGTAATTTCAGTAGGCTTTTGAAAATCTTACAGGCATTTGGAGAAGCCTCTATCACTACCCTTCTTCCCTTGTTATTTCCCTAGAAACAGTAGGATAGAAGGTGATTTAATATGATCTTCACAAAACCTCCTTGAAGAATGTACTCTAGTGGAAACAATTGCATAGAAGCACTAGAAAACCAGTTTGCCATGAAATGGCTGGAGATATGGTTATGGTACTTCTCTAAATTGCTTTCTTATCATAGGTCCTGTTTGAAATATAGTGCCTTCCTATGTTACGACAGTAAGGCAATGTGTGTACCGCAGTGCAATTATGTAGGGTAGAGATGCTGCCCAAGAAAGCTGCCCAGTTTCTTGCACATCTGTGAAGTATATGGTTTCTGTAAGAAGGCAGCAGTGTATCACAAACAAGGTATTTTGTAGATCTTAAACTTGTCAGAAAAGCAGTAAGGCCAGCAGGAGATTATTTTATCCTCAAGTCTTTTATTGATGGCACAAATTCAGAGGTTTATATATTCAAATTTTGAAATTCAGACTTAATTGATTAGAATATTTTTGAGTTTTAGGGTAGAATTACTAGATGCTTCTAAAAACTTGAGTAACAACTTAAGGACATAGCTCTTTCTGAAGACTGTGCTTTCAGTGTGCGTTTAAAAGCATTACATACTGTCACATAAGAAAACATTAGTCTCAGAATAATATATTTTGAGTAAAATAGAAGTCATATTTAATATGTTTTGCTTTAATTAAGTTCTCTTCCCCATTCTTCATTTATGTTCCTGTTTAAAAAGGTTTTATGTACTTGCTGAAATGAGTTTATTAATTTCAAGTCAGTAGGCCAAGCAGAGAGTAAGGAATCACAGGAGACATAGTGAAGAAATTTATCTGCTGAATTTTCTACAGGAGAATCAAAATTATCCAACCAAGAAGGGGATGAAAACTTTCTTTTGTAGTTATAATTGCAGTAGCATTGCTCTTGTGCATTGGTTTGGTTTTCTGGCCAATCCTATAGTGGTCAGATATGACTCAAAGTGCATCCTGATGATTTTAAATTTTATGATCATCCCTACATTGAGGGAAGCAAAAAAAAAGGAGTGCTAGAGATCTGAATTGCACATGACTATGATTGATTATATCTGCAATTCTCTTTGTTTATAAAGTATTTTTTCAGTTAGAATAGACTGTCATATATGCCAAGGTGTCAGGAAGATGTTTGTATAGTAGTAATTAATCTTGCTTTAAGCCTGGAAAAAGACATAAATAAGTAACACCTTTACCTTCTCCAATATTTAGAACTTCCACAGAAGGTTAGATCTTTTCATACCTTCAGGATACATTGCTATGTTATACTTTTAACATTGTTATCAGTCTAGAACAGGAGTAGGTGTTCATATGCACAAACATTTTGATGATTGCTCTGCAAGTATTAGATCATTCTACTTATCTGTGCAGCTGCTTTTCTTACATGTACAGCACTTTGTCTCTAAAAAGACAGGAATAATCACAGACTCCAGAGTGTAACTGGAGAGCCGCAGAATTACAGAATTTACTGCTTAGTAGTGGTGAAACCCAGAGTTTCTTGGTTAAAGGTTTTGCCTCTGAACACAAGCAAGAAAGAAATTATGTCTAAACACGTGTCTTTTATTTATTTTTTTAAATTACTAGAATCTGAAGATATCTAGACAGATATACTGAGTTAAAGTGGCATATTGACAGAGTAAATTGTTAAATTTTGGGCAGGGACACCTTTGTATCCACTCTAATACAAGGCCTAAGATGAGCATCAACTAATAATCTGGGAGTGTGGGGGATTAAAACAAATATTGAATGAAACTAGGACATAATATTAGGAAGGTGTTTCCACACTCAGTAATTCATTACGACTGTCTACAGCACTGGTGGCATTGCACCTGGCACCCTGGCTCTAACAACCACGCTCTCCAGAAACTTCCATTACCTCGTGGAAAAATGTGTCACTGTAATAGAGAGTTCTTCAACCTAGAAGGTGGTCATAAGAAAATTTAGTGATGAAACTGGAAGAATTATACTAGAAATAAAATGTGTAAGGCCACTGAAAATACTTATGCGTAAGTGGATATTCAGTTGTGTAAAGCCTTTAATTTAGTAAAATATCTGCTGTTTAGCAAAGGCTAGAATTCATATAAATGTTTATTTGAGAATTAAAATCTAGTAGAAAGATCTATGATTAAACACTTGCAGTAAATACTACTGACTTCAACTTGTAAGGGCTGATGTACACTCATGTTCCTAATAAGAGATCTTAAAATTCAGATTCTTCTACTTTCAAATGTCTAACATCCTGAAAAATGAAGTCTTAGATTAAGATTTGGTTGGATTAAGATAGTACAATGCATGATTTAGAATCTGCATGATTCTTAAGATAAAAGGTCACCTTTATTTTGCTATGCAAAGATGGGCATGGGATATTTGTGTGTCTTTGGCTCAGGATGCGGGATGCCATTGTTGCAGCTCATGGAGGAAGGAGAGCTGGAGGATCTGGCTGGAGGGACTCCTACATATCCATGGATGGAGGGCTGCCATAGCCAGACAGGCTTTATGAGTATGTGGCACTTCCTCTGTAACACACAGAGAGAAACAAAGAGAAACCTTGTAAAAAGGGTGACCATGTGACTAACTGCCATTTCATTGTCCTGCATGAGGAATGGTGCAGTACATAATGGACCTTGGCACCGTAAGCATGGGAAAGGTCCCTCACATGCAGATGGCAGGTGACAGATGAACAAAGGAACTGTATTTCTATCACAAAGGCAAGTGTGTTGACCCAATCTAGTACATGCAGCTGAACAGAACACAGAGCTGCATGACAGGAAGTCTTGCAGAGGCTTTTAGGGATAATGTAGGATCAGTAGGAGAAAGTATTTCCCTGTATTGAAGGTTTGGGATCATCTACTGCTTTTTTTCAGGACATCTCATGCTCCTCTTCTTTCTCACTTAAGAGTGGGCCAAATCAGCCTGTTAAGCTCTGTCTGAGGTATATTGTAGTTCTGGTTAAAGGATCTATCTTCAGTGTGAACCAGCTTCTCTGAACTCACTTGTTTTTAGTGTTAGAAGCCTCAGTCTTTGGCTAAAATCTAGAAAATCCATCTTGTAAAGAAAGTGCTATTAAACTGTCGCTGAGGATAGCAGAATTTACTCATGAAATGGCTATATTACACTACGCATCAAGTGTTGTACCTGTACAGCAGGTAAAGAAATCTTCCATGAGGGGAGAACTTCTGAAAAGTTTTGTTAGTGACTATGTAAATGTCAAATGTGATGTGCTTTGGGGAATTTTTAACTGATTTTTGCAATGCAATGTTGTGCTGAAGAGTGATGACATACCAGTTCACTCAGACATGGTATGGAAAATTCTGTGCAGAAGTCATAACAGGGTTCTCTGGAAATGTTCATCTCACAGACTATAAATAGGTGAGGCCCCTAGCCCATAAAGAGCTACTACAATTACTGGCACTTTCTGAGCAGGGAGGGAAGTCATACAATGAGGGTTTCATGACTTGGTCATGGACTCCCTTCTAGAAAAATGTGTTCACAGGTGAGGAGAAGAACTGAATGAGAGTTCAGAAAAAACATGAAGGAGAATAGGCCTTCCTAAGACCTGAATTCTATGGAGGCTTGTTGTTTGAACCTGAATGGGTAAAAGTTAAGACCTGGGAAAGATGAAGTGTCTTGTTTTATTCCTCTGGAAAGGTTCTCTTTCTCTGACTTTGTCACATATATTGCCAGAAGGCCAGGCGCCCCGTCTTTGATGCAACATCAGTTCCTTTGGATTTGATCCAAAAGCAGTTTCTGTTGCAAATATCCTGAAACATCATCAATTACAATTTACTTTTGTCTTGTCTCTGAAGTATGCTTATGCAAAAGGATAGAACCTGTGAATATTTTTAAATGATAGGTAATGCCTTTATTTCCAGTCCTTATGGCTTGAATATTGACCAAATAGAGCGTATCCATGGCCT
Organism: Turnix velox; assembly: GCA_013400935.1. Taxonomy (NCBI): domain Eukaryota; kingdom Metazoa; phylum Chordata; class Aves; order Charadriiformes; family Turnicidae; genus Turnix; species Turnix velox. Next base: position 124,847 of record VZTY01028900.1, on the reverse strand, counting down.
GAAAGCTAACTGTGAAACAAGACAGTTTAGAATACCAGTAATGGATCATTGGTTTGATTCATCTGCATGCATCATGACTGTAAGTATGATAGAATCATAGAATAGTTTGAATTGGAAGGGATCTTAAAGATCATCTAGATCCAGCCCCCCGGGCACATTTCCTGCATTTCCACTGTGTTGGAAGAAATGCTCTGTATTACCTGCCTCAGCAGAGGAATGACTTTGCATGGACCAGTTCAGGTATGCAGACATCACTCTTATCAGCACATGTGGAAAATTATTTCTTTAAGACTAATGGAGTACTCTGAGATGTGAGAGGGCAGGAAAATGGAGTAGATTAGAAACAAATAATTGTAATATAGCTTCTACAAATAAAGCTCAATTGGTTTTTAGAGAGAACAACAGAAATTAGAGTTGTAAAAGCAGCAGACAGCATGTGTACTCTCTGCAGCCATTCATATAAATCTATGACAGCAAATTCAATAACATTTTTTATCCATTTCTGAAGCAGTCTAGCTTTTTAGAGTGAGAGCTTCATCTGCTGTGATAAACATGATTCTCTTTCAATTTAGAAAACAATTAAAGGCTGTGGCTACTGATGCCTCAAACCCCTGGGAATATCCAAATGTTCATTGTTGGGTAAGAAGAAAAGAATTATGTGCTCTCTAAATCAATATTTTCAAGATCTCAGTGAAGCAGTATTATAAATAGCTAAAAATCTAAAAATTACACAACAGACAGATGGTTTGAGCTTTACTGACATACAACGGCTTGCTATTACTATAGTTAATATTACTATTTAGAAAAATAAATTTATTGTCCAAACCAGGGGGCAATAAGAAGCAATGACTGCTTCCCAGAGAGCTTAAACTGGGGACAAACGTACTCCAGATGTTAATATAGCAAAATTATTTGATTGCTTTTCTGCAGATTCTAAGAAAAAAATGGGAATAACTCCATCAGCTCTCAAAGCATGGAAATAATAAGGTGCACCCTAGTAAGACATTCAGCTCTCTAGCCTGCAGTGAATGGGACCTTAAAATATTTTACAGATCCTATAAGTTATTTCTGCATGTTAGGCAAGTCTACCCTAATTAAACTTTGTTTATTGAGGATGATGGAGAGACTCTTCAATAATTGCAGAATGCTTCTCTTTAGTAGCATACCAAATGTTTTGTGATAGCCTTAAAATCTAAATAATCACATCTTGAGTGTGATACATCAGAAGAACTGCTATGAATACATTAGATCATTAAAGAACCAATGATAGATGTTTAGATTATGTATGACTGAACACAGGGAGACACAGTAAGATACAAACACATTCCATATGACAGTCTTACTAGCTGTGAAATACTTCCTTTTGATATCAGAAAACAATTTTCTTTGTGTAGTTCAGCTGGTCTCTCCAAAAAATGATTAAAAAATGCAGAGTTCAGTCTCCCAGTTGTACTGCTTATTACAATGTACAGAATTGACAGAAGGTTGGACACTGTGTTGTTATGCAGAGTATCATGTACTGGGATACCAAGGAGTGTGTCTTTACATTCTCTGGGAGTATTGATTTCAGAATTGGTATAATTTTCTATCTATCTGCAAAAGCTCATTTTCTTGGCTACTCAATAAAGACTATAAATACTACTCCTGTGGTAATAACTGGAAGAATATTTCCCTTGGGTAAACTGGTTTGGTTATACTGTGGAAAACTGGTAAATAACAGTTGTACTGAGGCTAACTTTCAACTAATTTATATTTCAGATACAAGGAATGGATTTTAAAAAAATCTAAAATAGATGAATACTACTTCAAGTAGTATATGATCGTATTTGAATGCATAAAGTGTACACCTGCCAGATCTGTTGAGAAAGATTTTTCTAAAATCCCTCCAAAATTAAACTTTGTCAATCAAAAAGAGGAAAGAGGAAGGAACAGTTTTTTCTGTCTGGGGGTAGATATGAAAAGAAAGGCATCTCACCTTACAGGAAAGTTAAGCAATGGGAAAAGCTATTCTAATGGTAAAATTAGTGAAGTAATGAAAGAGAGTCTGAGAAGTCCACCATAATTTCTTGACTTCTGGCTGCATAAAGTAGATGAGACAAGTATCAAGAATTAAATATGTGCGTTTAACTCAGGAGGAAGATGAGTAAGTTTTTCCTGGGATTCTTTTAGATTTTTTTTTTCTTTTTCTCTCCTTTCCCCTCTCCCCCCTCAATTCACTAGTCTTTAGTCCTTTTCAAAAAAAGAAGGAAGCCTTCATAGAAATCCCTGAAAAATGTGCCACATGAGTCTTCAGATTTCTGCATCACTGACAAGGAGTCACTGAAGGAGATGGTGCTTGTTGAGGCCTTTGTTCATGGGTGTGCCTTCCTCTCACTTTCAGACTGAGCATGGAAATCCCCAAATAATGGTCTTTCCTTTAATGACTTGGCTGCAGGACCAAAACACCAAAGGGTGAAGTAGCCCTCATCCATTGGAGGTGAATTGGGCAGCTACTAGTAACTTATTGCCAGGGAAAGGCTAGTTTTATGATTCTGCTTTAATATTCATCTGGATTAGAGATGAACCATAATAACCAGGATGAATCTCTTAGATATCAAAAGAAATCCGTATGCCATTACGTGGAGTTTCTCATCCCCTGCTTAAAGCAACTCGTGTCAGTGTGATTTTTTTGTTTCAAGCAGAGAAGTGCTCACAGCTGACGGTTAACATCTTGTATTGAGATGTTCAATGTCTTTGGCAAGTTGTCGTTCTCACAATCATGGCCTCCAGCTGCAGGATCAGATTTTAATCCATTTGTTTCTTGCTTTCAAAGAGCATGCAAAGAAAGAGATGGGGTTACTGGGTCAAGCACATTAATTTTGAAATACATTCTAAAGCATTTTTCTGTTGTTAGTAGTAGTAAAAACCTTTGCTTCGCCCACACTTCAGCTGACATCAAGCTTTACTGAGTATGTTCTGTCAACTTCTAGCTATTATGGGATTTGCTGGGTACTTCAGAGTTCTATGGCTTTCTCAGGTCATACCCAGTAGCCTGCTGTGACAATCAAGTAATTCACTGGTTGGCTTTATTTTAGTGCTTAGAGCAATATTCTTGTTCTTTTGTGTTGCATTTAACATGGCAACTGCAAGATAATCTTTAGAGTGTAAGCTAATTCCCAAAAACTAGCTTGCAAAGCCAGAAAAACAACTTATTTGACAATGGCAGAATGAATGAGAAGGAACAAAAGTTTACAGATTTATTTGTAAGTGGGGAAATTAAAGTTAATTTATAATGCTTTATTTAATCTCTAGCTGAATGCAGGTACTAACTTTCTAATGAGAACAAACATGCATATTAATATAAAAGTTTATATAAATTAGTACAATTTAATAATTCGTACAAAATATAGCAGAAATGTTTAGGGATTTGTTGGTAGACTATAAACCAATAACAAAATCATCATGTTATACAGTATTACAGCTATAGGACATTTAATGCTGGCGGGGATGTGCTTGAAGATATGGAGAAGTTGCTTTTGCCTTCAGACTTGCTGCAGGCTATATTGTGGGTAACACAAGGACTTTGGCAAGTGCTGCCATTGACATCTTAATAGGAGGCTACTCTGAAGCAGAATTGCAATGAGTTTGGATTTGTATTGTGTTTTCTCTCCCTCCTGAATATTCTTACTGGAATCTGGCACTGCATCTGAGGGGACAGATTCTTCCTGAAGGATTCCAGATCTGCATAGGGCTCCATTGGAAAAAATACAGGCTGCTGGAACAACTCACTGAAAATTCATTATTTGAAACACAGCCACATCAAGCCTTTCCCCTTCATATAGGCAACCATAAATCTTAAAAATTAAACTGCCCTTCCCTTCTTGAGTCTTGACAAGAAGTTACGCAAAACTTCCTGATTAGCATTTTTACCAATGTTTTTCAGATATCCTTAAAACCAAAGGGAGCTGCTGAATGATCTGCCTGGGACTTCCTAAAATCTCCATCAGCAGTCCTAGCAGCACAGGTAAGACAGCTGTTATGCCTCTGGTTTCATCTTATTTTGATCAATGCAATTGTCTCAGAGGCTGCTGGAGGTGCTTGGAGGAAGGGAGATGGGTACAGCACAGCCCGCACTTGCTAATCTATGAGCTATGTGACCAGCATATGATAGTGTGGTGTATTTGGGAGACACAAACTTTAGAAACGAAGATCAGCAGCAATGAAAAGGATCTAATGGTTGAGAAGTGCAAGCCAAAGGGCTCTGCAGCTTTTAGGAGGTGATGTTTTCTAGCCCTTGTGTTTTATGGGCAGTTCTTAGGCACAGTAGAAGTGGCCAGGATGTAGAAAAGAACAAACAACTTAATGTCAAAAGCAAATCATGTGGCTGCAAGTCAATCTGCTTGCTTTCTGCACTGAAAGTGCAGCCAGGTTATGGCTGGAAATTCCCACCCTGGACATTAAACTGGAAACTGTTCTTCACTGAAAATAGTGGGGGTGGTGGGGTAGTGGGTGACAATCATCCATGTGGGTGACAATCATCCATGACAGCAGGGGAACTCCCGTGTTCTCGAGAGAGTTTCATGAGGGCAGAAAATTCCATTTCAGGATGAAAGTGAAGCAGCAAAAGTACCTTGAGGCTTCACTGCAGTCCTCTAAAAAACTTGACACAGAGCCAGTTATCGACTCTGTGGCTCTGCCAGGCTGCCCGCGCCTGTCCCCAGACACCCTCTGGCAGTAGCTGCTCTCCTACTCACACACCACAGTCCCACCACTGGTGCCTGCTCTTCTGCCACCACCGGACAGCCACCAGCACACAGGGGATAGTTACAGTGGGGCCTGGACAGGGGCAGTGAGTAGGGAGGACTTGCTGCCCAAGCCTGACTCACATCAGAAAGCCAGAAAGGGCTAGGGAGGGGGTTCTCTGCAGAAGTTCTCTTGTCCTTCTTCTGGCTTGCTTTTGGCAAAGACGTTCCCTACGCTTGCTTTAGCAGAGGATTGACGATACGTAGCAGTCCCTTTTTGACGTTATGCTGGTCTCAGGGCAGCAGAACTTCTGCTTTCTCTCCCTGTTTAACAGTTAATGACCTGGAAAAAGAAACGAAGGGTAAGGTGACATTGGCAGTGCCACAGCTCCCACGGGAGGCAGGCTCTCTGCAGGACCTCATGCCTTGTCCAGGTGTTGGTAGCGAGTTGTGCCAAGCTTTGCATGTGCTGGGAAGGTATAACTCTCCCTAAGGGCACCTAACACAGGGGCTGCACTCGCCCCATTGCATCCAGGCAGCTCAGCTGGGAGAGCTCAGGAATAGTGGCAGGGCATGGACTGGACATCCTGGGCAAAAGGGGGTGGCAGCCAGATAAGGTGTCAGCAAACTGGAAACTAAGTTCAGATGGTGGCAAATGTGTGGGGAGATGCAAAGGGAATTTGAATCATTTGTCTGCAAATGTAAGCCTGCAAGGGCAGCCATACTGAGAGATTAACATTGCCCCAGGTGGCCCAGGACCAGGGTTAATACCTTTGTTTTACTCAAGGATGGACTTTTCTTCCAGGAACATGTCCCATTGCAGTAATAGGATGGTAAAACCTCAATGCACTGTTCAGAGCTCTCACAAGCCTGCATTGTATGCTCAGAGAAGATGAAGGTTATTAAGTTATCATGGCCACTGCCTGAGTAGGGACTGAAAATACTTCAACCATCAAGGAATGTGTTGTTTTGTTGGCAGTACTCTATGTGTCTGATGGAGCCTATTTGGTCGCAGTGGTCACAACACCACTGTATATATGCGCCTTTTTTATGGGTCTCAAATGCCCTTTTTGCCACAGCAGCTAGTCCAAATGAAAGGCAAAGTGTTTTCATCCCTCTATGCATGCTGGAATCTCATGGTATGGACAGCGACAGCTAATGGTTGTGTTTCCTGATGGGTGAACACGTGTGACATGCTGCCTGTGTACGTGTCTGTGGGAGTGTGTGGACGTTGTGTTGCAAGGAAGGAGCTGGTGCCCCAGGGCACTGCGGGGGTGTTTGCCCTTCAGCAGAGCTTTGAGTGCAGGGCTTTTCTGGAGCCTCCCCAGGAGGAAGCTCCAGTCCTGGCATTTTTTGTGTTTATAAGAAATGACAGTAACAGCAATGAGGAAGAGGGTGCACAATCTGCTTGAGGCAGTAGGTACCTCTGCACATTTCCAGCCTTTGATGTGTGCGCTCTGGCACATCTCACCTTGCAGAGAGGTCCCATTGCTTACTATGGAAGTACAGCTACCCATAAGCAGCACATCTGCACAAACTGGCCAGATCTTGAGGTCCAAAAGAGGCAAACAGAAATTGTGAGGGCTGAAGAGGTGATGAAGAAAGCAGTCCTCGTGCAGAACACAGGCAGAGGCAGCTCTCCTGTGAAAAAGGCTTCTTCATGCTAGAGCTACATTGGCAAGCGCACAGTGGGTGTGTGGAAGACTAAGAAAGCAGCAAATGGTGACTGTTGAAGTTGCGACAGCAGCTACTGATTATCGATAAAGTGCTAACTGAATGAAATTAAGATACACCAGATATAGCTCCTTGGTCAGGTTGCTGTCCACTTTATGGAGAGTTGAAGCTGCTTCAGCACTTGCAGGAGGAGATGGCAGAGGGACACTGGGTCTTGAGATAAAACACAAATCTGTACAGGTCCTGGGATGTGAGAAGAAAGTCTTACAGTGCAGTGACAGCGGTTGGAGGCACCATCTCTCTTGCCCAAAACTGATGTTTGAAAGTTTTAACTTTCAAACTCAGAAGCCTAAATATGAAGCCTTGGCATGTGAAAGGGACCTGACTGAGTTTTAAGTTTATATAATGTAGCCTTTCTTCAGAAGGGAGATGCTCCAATCCCCTAATCATCTTTGTGACTCTGCGCTGGACTCTCTCAAGCAGTTCCCTTCTTGAACTGAGGGCCCAGAACTGGACACAATATTCCAGTTGTGGTATCACCAGGGCAGAGTAGAGGGGAGAGAACCTCTCTCGATCTACTGACTACATCCCCTCTAATCCACCCCAGGATGGAGGCAAGGAATTTTAGCTCCTGCCTTGAATAAAAATACCATCTTATAATAATTATAATAATCATAGAATCATAGAACAGTTTGGGTTGGAAGGGACCTTAAAGATCATCTTGGTCCAACTCCCCTTTAGCTGATAGCTGAGATTGGAATCTGAGGTGGTAAGAAAACATATTTCAGTTTTACACTTTCAAAAATATTTTTTAATATACAGTATATTTATATTTTTAGTTGGGTGAACTGCTGGAAGATTAAAGGCTTTATTTCTTCCCTGAATCCAAGTAAATGTGAAGCATTGATTTAAGAATAAATAAGCATTAATCCCCTCAGTCATTTTTTCTTTAAAACTCACATTGTCAGTGCTGCTTGGAAAAGGTGGGTAATGTCTCTTCTGGATTTTCAGTTGCACAGCAGAGAGGATGAAGCTCTTGCTACTCAAATTCTTGATGGCACACTGCAAAATGATATGATAATTACATCACATTGAATGTGTGTTCACAAAGTCAGCAGCTCAGTTTTGCTTAGTCTGCAGCATGTCATGGGCCTTTAGTGATGTTATTTGATTTGTCAGTGAGATGGGATGCTTTGCAGATCAGTGTGGCTCTGGGACCTTAGTCTGGAGAAAATCAGAAGGTATCTACATGGTATTTTCAGTTAGACCATCTCCTTCTGCATCATCAAATCTTACGTGTTTGGTCTCAAACTTAATATTTCTGTTTTGGTGTCACTCATTTTTGTTTCTGTGAAAAACAGTCCTGCTGCATTTTTTCAGAGGGATGGTCAAAAGATGCAGGTCCCCAGGCTTCAGAAGCATAAAAATGCCATTGGTTCAGGTGCTTCACTTCAGAAAGGTGAAACCATAGCAATTCAGGCTTCTCAATTTCCCTGAGTCCCATCATGTGAGACACCTTAGGTCAGGTTATTTGATATGGAAGGGCAAAATGCTTGCACAACTGGTCACATGCAGGAGAATGCAATGAGGACTGCCTGGGTGCAAGGACACATGGACACGTCTCCACTTCTGCCTCAGGAAGGGTCCCAGGGCTTGGAGACTAGCAGTGCTGCAATGGGCTCATGGCTTCACCCAGAATGCACAGCCCCAGAGCAAAAGGAGGTAGAGGCACTCTGCTTCTGCCAGGGTTACTAGTGGGACCATAAGGCCACCTCTGAACTTGGAGCTGATGAATGGCATCTATGGGGGCTCCCAGGGACCAGCAGCACTCTCACTGTCTGTGCCAGCAGGCTGCCTCATGTGAGCAGCACCCAGTAACTTTGGTGAAGTTTGTGAGCAAGTCAAGCTGATCAGGGCAGCTCCTTGGAAACCATTAAAAGCTTTAGGAAAGAAATTGCCCCATCTGTGGGCTGGCCATGGAGAAGGCAGGGAGTAACTCTTGCTTATACTGCAGCTCCAAAATAATCAAACTGTGGAATTGCCTAGGTTAGAAGGGACCTTTCAGATCACAAAGTCCAACCATCAACCTAACTCTGACAAGAACAATCCCTAAACCATATCTCTAAGCTCTGTGTCTACCCACCTCTTAAATATTTCCAGTGATGGTGTCTCAACCACTTCTCAAGGCAGACTGTTCCAATGCTTGATAACCCCATTGGTGTAAAATTTTTTCCTATATCCAAACTTTCTCTGATACAAAAATGCAGGAGCTGCTCTAGTTTTACCTTAGGACATGACCACTGAGTATGGCTTATTCTGCTGTGGCTTGTCTGGGTAGAAAAGCTCAAATTCATTAATGTGGATACAGCATAAAGCAAGCAAGATTTACCAAGTGAGGTAATTGATTTTGTTAGAGCAACTGGTGCACTGGAAAAACCCAGAGGTTTCAGGTACTTGGGCCTTTCTGCAGTTTATCTGCCCTGCACAGTACAGCAGACCTAGTTACTACCACACTGTATATTTAGCCAGTAATAGCTAGCTGTTGCCATGGGGAAAAGGAAATACAGACAAACGTACGTATGACAGGTAACAAGCCATGCTGTGAGCTGTTGTATTAAAAAAGAAATAAACAAAACCAAACTCCAAACAAAAAAAACCCAACCAAACAAAATAAATCACACTAACTAAAACAACTGAAGCCTCCAAAACTCAGTTTAGCTTTAAATCAGGCTTTAAAATGTTAAAATTTCATCCTGCCACATATTACTAACACACCTGGATGCCTCTCTATGTGATCTGGTCTAGGTGTTCCTACTTCAGCGGGGGAATTGGGATCTCTTGAGGTCCTTTCCAATCCCTGATATACTGTGATGATTTTTTAAAAAAGTCTGGATTCTCCACTCCCACACAGCAGAAAGAACGATAAGCTTTTTCATTGAAATGTAAAGCTGATAATTAATTTTGCTGACAGACCAACTTACACAAGGCAGGTACACCTGGATGCCTGGTGACAAGCAGGGTCTGAAGGTTGCTTTAAGACTTCAAGCTGAGACCACACAAGGTCAGGGCAGGCTGGAAAGAGCTACTTTGAAAGCTGGTGAGTTTCTGCATGGCTGCAAACAATACATTGGTACATTTGCTTTTCTCATGTTCCTTGTATAGTCACTGATTTATGCTGTGCCTGTGTTTCACGCTGTCTACTGGGTCCATGTTGCCAGTTCCTCGATATGCCATAGGTATTGTGAAGGCTGAATCTGTGGAGGGCTTTGGTCACTGGCTAGAGAGCATCTGACATGCAGAGAAGAATGCATTTTTTCAGTGGTTTTGGTAACATGATCAGTGATGAAGCAGCTAAAATCTTCATTATCCAAATGGAGACCAAGGACCATTGAAATGTGTGAGGCAATGGACGCTTTATGACCTGGCTGACAGTTTTGGGAATTAATGCTGCAGTGATTTGCACTTGTTTCATGTTTTCATAGCCACAGATCTCGAGACCTGGATCTAAAAACAAAACCAAGCCCTTGCATTTTGGAGAACAGGGGCATCCTGAGCTCCATGGTGTATCAGTGAAAGAGTATAAAATGCTGGGTGCCGTTCAGCCGTGCTTGTTAACACAGCCTCTGCTTTTGTTCTTGTCCAGGTTTGTTTTGTTTCTTTTGTATTCTTTCTCTTTCTTCCAACCAGCTTGTAAGGAAATCTTTTAGACCCACACTACCCATGCAGGAGTACAGGCTTTGAATTGAATCAAGTTCCTCTGGACGTTTGAAATAATGAAGAGGTCATTAAATGTGAATTTTGTATTTGGCTATGCAAATTGAGAAAGAAGCAGTTCCAGAGATTGCAATAAACATCTCCCAAGTAAGAAAACACTTCAGATGCTGGAAGAAAAAATAAGTCCTGGCTTTCAAAGTAGCTATATAGACAACAGTTCCTTTAGGACATGCAACTGAAAAGCCGCCTATTTGGTCTCCCCAGGTGATGTAAGATCTCTAAGCAAAAAATGCTGAGCTAATAGGAGATTTGAATTAGGAAGGAATAATTTCTGAGAGTAAGAGCATACTGTAGGTAAGATTCTTATTCTATGAAGACACATAAAGGGCTAGCAATGGAACAATGTAATACTGTAGTGGCAAGATTTGAAAGTAGCAAACATTAAATAAATAGGTGGAAGGGCAATTACTTTGGATAAATTGCCTTTTCCCTCTTTTATTTCTCCATTTTTCTCACTTTCTTTCATTATTACTGTTAAGCACTAATTACACTACCATTTATATCCCAATCTGTAAGAGTAATTGGTCCTATTATACAGCCCATCCTATAAAAGGACCATTTTGCAAGGCATTGACAGGAGAGTAGGCTGCTCTCATTTGGTGTCCAGTATATCTCTGATAAGAAATGGCACTAATTTCAAGAATGAGCTTCTGTGGTGGTAATTACTTGTGCAGGATAACTGCCCTGATGAAACTAGGAAACATTTTAAAAATCAAAGGACAGGACTGCATCATTAATACCAGAATTTATGTGTCATAAAACAACTTCAGCCTTTAACTGACCTCTGCTATTTTTAACACTGCATTTCCAATAAAATTATGAAAGCTAAGAGCAAGGGTATGGATACACATGAAGAATTATTTTTACTTTAAAGCTACCTGTCTATCCTCCTCTGAGATGAAAACTACTTATGGGGCAATATTCTGTTGAGGAGCTGGAGACAAAGCAACATGTGGTCAAATATTAACTGAAATAACAAAAGAAACCACCTGTGCATACCTATGAAAAGCTGCAGGCATAAATGTATTTGATCAAGGAGAAGAAAGACCCTTCTGGGAATGTCTCTCATGAGTGTGGAGACCCTGAACCAGCCAGGGGAAGCTCCAATGCATCTGCCCTTAGTGAGAAAGGGACAGTGGAGAGTAGGGGATCTCCTACAGCCCCAGCATTGAGAAAAAGTAAAGAGGGGAAACAAATGAGTATCTGTTTAATCCCAAGTCATGTCACAGTGACTGGGGATATGAGAAGGAGAATCTATTTAGCTGCTTAAACCAATGAGAGGATCCTAGGTAATAAACAAGGGGATTGGAATTGCTTGTTTATGAGCATAAATTCAGTAGAGATGGCATTGCTGGAACTTGATGGGAAATTTCTGGTGACTGCAATCTTTAAATCACTACTTATAATCTCTTCAGAAAGGTTTAGTGGACAGAAGGGGATGAGAAATGGCACATTCTGACCAAATGAAAAAAAGGGCATGATTTATTTACTAGTGACAAATGACTAGGAAATTGGATAACAGATTGATTTCCCACTATGGATACACATGAATGGAGTGCGAGTTGCTTTCTGTGAGTGAGCAGCCATTTTTACAGGGGAAGAGATGGCTGGCTCCTTCAGTTACTAGCTATAAGGTATAGGAGGAAAAAGAAAGATGCATTTTTGTGAAAGATATTAATTCAAAAGACATATGCTTGCAGCATCCTGTTGCCAGCACTGAAGCATCTTCAGAACCATTACATAACAACCTTGATTTTCTTGCTTAAAAACTATTGCTCCAGGGGTGCACCAGAATCTGATGAAATTCTAGACTAGACTTTTCCTCAGCAGAAGGGAGGAAGCACAGTACTAAAAATTCGAGGTGCAATAACTAAATGAAAATGTTCATAACTTGATTACATTTGTTGAAGGCAAAAAAAATGCAGATTAGTATCTTAAGCTGGTACAATTTCACAAAGCAGTAAAAAATGCCAAACTAAGTCAAAAGGGGAGGAAAATGTAAATGGTAATTGGAAAGTGTCTGAGAATATTTTACAGGTTGTCAGATAGGCTATACCTGGGAAAAAAAAGGATACATTAGTTTCAAGAAAAACAACAGCATCCTGGTTGAGAGGGAGCTGTTAATATAATGATCCTCCTCCCTGTGAATATGTAATAAAAGGAAGAATGGTAAAGTTGAGAGAGACAAATATAAATCAGAAATGTCTAATGGGAAAAGCTGATGCAGCTCTTACAAGATGAGATACTAAACACTTGAGATAAGGTAAGATATTAAACCCATAAGCAGTAAGCTTCTTAAGAATAAAAACATCAGCCTTCCTTTCTCAGCCCAGCTGTGCTCATGGTCACCTACTGGTGCCTGTGGCAAATGGAAAGCTTTGTAACTAATAGAAGAGAAAGGACTTAAAGGTATTTATAGACTAAAAAAATAGAGATGTTATAGTCCTGCTGTATGACTGTAGGACATTTTCTTCTCTGATAATAATTTGGGAGAAAGCTGAACTGCAGGCAAACACTTGAAAACGTGTAACTTCACTGTAGGAAATTGAGGGGGACTGAGGAGCTGCTGGGAGCTGGCAGCAGGAAAGCTCCAAGGAAGGAATGGAGGAAGCCATGGTGTTAAACCTGTTGGCATTTCAATGAACACAGACAATTATAAGTCTGTTGTGTCTTAGTCAGACAAAAAATAATCAAAACCATAACACTGGGCTGATAATGCTTTCAAAACATTATCATAAGTGTCAACAGACTGATAGAAAAATGCTTCCCATCAAATTAACCTGAGAGCTTTGTAATGTGTGGCTGATAAAAATAATGTTGTTGTCATATGTTTAGAGTTGTAGAGTGATTTTTTTTTTCTTGACACTTGTGTAGAAAGTGGAAGTAATACAAAGTCAGGCGTACAAGTAAATATGGTCTGCTTCAGCAGAATATAAGGGAAATTATGTATAACAAAGTGATGAAAGTGCAGCCTCTAAGCACTGATCTTGTCCTTGTAACATTTCATCAGGCTCCTGGAAGGCAACTTAAATCTGATGGCTGATCAGGCTTTTGGAACAGGTGCTGTGAGTACACAGCTAAGTCAGTTCTGAAAAAGATTGGTTTGAAAATGCTGCCTTCAGTTTCCCTGTGGAGCTGCTTTTCCTCAATAAAGTAGAGAAAATTAGTGCCTCCTACCTACTGGTAAAAATTAATATATTGAAAAATATAACAGATGTTATAAGAGAAACATATGGGTAGGGACCTGGCAATATCAGCCTTATAGAGACAGTTAGCTATCTCCAAGGGCTATTCATGAATAATGAAATTAATTTTCAGATCTCATCTTCATGTTCAGAGAGTTTATAATTTTTCACAACTGTTTCTTGCCAATGTTCCTTAATGGTAATTACAGATAAAGGTTAGTGCTTGCTGCAGGTCTTAAAAATGGAGTAGATCAACAGAATAATTAGGCAGTACTTAGTCTTCCTGTCCCACATCCATCCATTGTGCTAACTGTTACTTAAGGCACTGACAGTAATTTCTGACTTTAAGAATTGGAGTTTGAGATGAGTTAAATTCTTATGCCTTAAATAAGATTGAAATATGCTCCAAAATGGCTTCAAAGTGTAGTTAATTTAATGGAACTCATAAACATTTGTTTAACGACTTTGAAAGCCACAGGCAACAGTTTAGGGAATGTCTGTGCTTTCATGGTGAAGAATGCCAAGAGAAGGAAGTTTTGGACATCTTTGTTATGCGAACATGCACATCACTGCATTTACTGATGTCTCATCTTGACAACAGCACATCCATTCCATTTACAGTAAGTAGAAACAGTTTCCAATTTGCTTTCCAAAGATTTCCTCCATCTCTATTCCCAAATTCCCCAGGAAATCTTCTTTCTACTGGAATAAATTTAGTGGCAAAGAAGTGTCAGACTGGAAGAGTAGGAGTCAGAGATGCTCTACATAAAAAGGGCAAAGATTGCACAGAGATCCCTGAAGTTCCTCTGTGCCATATCTTGCATTAGGGGTTCAATTTTAAAGAGGATAAGGAAATAATTATCATCTTTACTTTCAGTTAGGGTGCTAGTTCCATACAGGTTCAGCTGAAGCCTGTTTTTCACCAGGTTCAAGGCATGTTAGATCAAGTTCTAATACTTCATTGAGATATACACCCCTTCCATCAGGCTGTTAGTGAATGTGACTGTGCATTAGAATATTTTGATGAAATTTTCTGCTTTGTCATTCCATTTCCTCTCCTCTCATTTCTGAAGGCATGACACAAGTCCTCCACCACCATCCTTCCCTCTCCTAGTATGTACTAGAAAAGGAGAATTTGATTTTCAAGAAAAACATGCCAAGTGAGAGACATATATTCAGCACCTGCAATGTCTCTCAGTCAGAGACAAAACAGAGAGTATTTTTGTTTAACAGTAGTGTGTTTCACTGAGTTACTCCCCTGGGAGAGATAATAGGTGGTATAATCCTCTCTCCCTTTTGGCTGCAAGATCAGTAGGGCCCCTTTGCTTGCTGTGTGAGGGTATCCCTTCTGCCTGGTAAAGCTGAGGTCCTGCTAAACCTCCCTCAAGTGGCGAGGTCTCAATGGCAAAGGTGTTTAGCAGTGTTAACCACAATACTGATCTGTGTTCTTGTTCCTACCTGAGGATGTTTAGGCATGTTCTCTAGGGCATATGCCACCACCTTGGTGTGTGTTATCACATCAATTCCATAGCCAGTGTTTCACATAGGCCTCAGGGCTTTTATCTCACTCATCATGTGTTTCCTACTGGAATGGGAAATGAAGAAAAAAAAATTATCATAGAGTCCTTGGAAGCTGAGAAGCCTAAAAGTTATTATCATTGCTACACTTGAAAAATACTAGGTACAGATTTATTAAAAAGACCAGTGCTCAGAAATGCCCCTCATCTAAATTTTATATTAACTTGGCTTCTGAAAAGGCACTAGGTCTGCCCTCAGGTCCCCCCAAGGACAGCCTTTGCTATAGTGTGTGGTGGGAGGGCCTCTCTGGGGCAGCTTTTCCTCCTAAATGTGTTCTCTGGCTTCTTGTGTGGCCAAGATGACAGAGCCCAGCAAAGAAACTGATGTCCTTGGGAACTGGCAGATTAACTCAAAGCTGATGCCTCCTTCTGAAAAATCTTTCTGAGCTATTTCATGCTCTCCCTGAGCCAGGCTGTACCAGCAAAGGCTGCATTGTCAGTGTGGTTGTGTAGCACAGGGGAGAAACACAAACATGACCTGAAATGGAATACCCAGAATGAAATGTAACTTAGAGCTCAATTCAACAACATGGACATCCCCCTACCTGTCACATTCCTGACTGCCAGCAATAGGGGATTTTGTTGCTTGTGTGTTCGAATACTGTGGAGTTAAGTGCCTTCTTCTCTGAAAGTCACTGTTTCACATGCTGCACGAAAAAAGCACTGCACAAACTTTGCAACACAATCATGCCTTTCTCCCTGTGTTTTTGAGGTGGTAACTGCCAAATTGCTATGACTACAGTATCTTTTTAAAGTAATAACATCTTCCCTCTTTAAGTGATGCCATTTTCCTTTGTGGTTTATGGTGTTTATTCCTCCAGGGGTAAATCTTAATTCCTAGTATCAAACAGAATTCTACACTTTGTGTGTGAACAAGAAAGTAACAAAATGCTCACCCTCCCTCCTAACCCCAGTTGCAGTGACCATCTGGAGACTTCCCTGTTCAACTTTGGATGAACTCCAACCAAAGTACAAGAGCCAGTTTGGCTCCATACAAGCTGTTCCAAGCCTCATTGTTGCTATTAGCAGTTTGTCTTAGTGACAAGGCTGCATTTTGCCTATTGAAGGTTTGGTTTTTTAGTGATTCAGCGTGTTTCCATTGTTTGAAACTGAGAGCAGATCATTCAGGCTCTTGTGTTTCCAGTGTCGTGGATACAAAGCAAAAAGGCAGCTCTTGTTTGTGATAGGTTTTTATCGTGGGCTGGGTTTTTTTATAGTTTTTATAGGGAGTTTGAGGGGAGGAAGTTGGATAGATACACAATAGATGCAAGCTCTTTCGAGGTTCTTTTTTTTCCATTTCTTTGTATTTTTTATTTCTTTGTATATTTCTTCTTGCAGCAGGGCTCTGCTTGCTTGCAGACTTCAAAGCAAGCTAGTTATGGAATAAGGTGAGGATTGACCCCCCAGTTTTTTGTTAAGGGTGGTTGCAGCTCCTCAGCCTATATATCTAGCTGTTGTGAACAGGCAGCATCACCATTTATCAGGGCACAGGTGACACCTTAAGAGGTCGCACAGGAGAAGATTTTATTGTTCTCAAAGTCTCTTGGCAACAACAGCTTGGAAAATGATTGCAATGAGGGTGAAGTTATGGCAATAAGCAAAGTTATTCCAAGGACACATTCTTTGCTTTTGATGACTTGGAGCTGGGAGTTACTGTCAAAACAGTAGGGAGTAGTATTCTACAGGAAAAACTGGAAAACACCGATAATTTGAATAGCAGTAACAAGGAGTGCAGGGTCATGAACCTAGAAGCTTAATAACGAGCCCCCAGCTCATACCAGAACTGCTTCCCCATTGTGTGCAACAGAGACAGGGAAAGCCCCAAGTGCACTGGTTAATCATAAACAGGTTTTGAGCTAACGGTGTGCTGTAGCTGACTAAAAGACAAGTGCAACTTCAGAGTGTTCAGGGGAGGAATTTTTTGAGGGCATTGAGGGAATATTAATGCCTTTTTGCTTGTAAAACTGCACCTGGGCTTGCTATTACAATATTCATCACCCATGTTGGACAACAGATGAATTCAGCTGGAGCAGGTGCAGTGAACGACTGTAGGGATTAGCACTGGGCACTCTTAGCACTCAATATACAGGAGTAAACTGGAAGAGCTTGACTTATTCATCCTAGTAGAATAAAGGCTAAGGAAGAATGCAACTGTGCTCTATAAATACAGGAGTGAATTAAGCACAAGGAGTGAGAAGGCACATTTGAACAAAAGAACAATATTGTCTTAAGCAAATAGGTGTGTGTGGCTCGGCTGTGATCAAAGTTCCTAACAAAAGGTTTTGGAATATGAATAGGAGAAAGAAACCAAAATGCTGTTCAGATAGATTTTATTGAATTTATGGATATGACTAGATGAAATAGTTGCCTGTAAAAAGAAATTGAGCCCATGAGGTCCCCTTGGCATTGTGTTCCTAGGTTTCCTGAAGTGTATTGCTAATAGCATGTTTCAATTTTTAATTTTGTTAATCTTGTATTGTGAGAGGCATTATGTGTGCCTGAATATCACTCACTATGGGACTAAGAACTTGTGATTGCAAGTCTTAAATACTCTGGTCTTGGACTAAATCAAGCAGACTGTCTAGTTCAGAGAGGGAGAGTTCACAAAGTACCCACCTTCAAAGATTTCAATTTAGTAACATGAAGTTGGGGCTCATCCTTCACCAGAATCATTCTTTGCTCCTCTGTGTCTCTGAAGAAGCTGAACTGGGCCCCTCTTGACAAAACAAAGTGCCTGGTGATTTTACTCCACACACTGTGGTGCAAAAGCTTGTTTCTCCATTGGGATTAGTGTTGGCAAACAAGTCATACAATCATGAAGTCATAGAATGCTTTGAGTTGGAAGGGACCTTCAAAGACCATCTAGCCCAACTCCCCTGCGGTAAGCAGGGACATCTTGCACTACATCAGTTTGCTCAGAGACTCATCAAGCCTGGCTTTTAACGACTCCATGATGGGGCCTCTGCCACCTCTCTCTGCAACCTGTTCCAGTGCCTCACCAGGCTCATGGTAAAGAACTTGCTAATGTCTAATCTAAACCTGCTCTGCTCTAGTTTAAGGCCATTGCCCCTTGTCATACTTCTCTNGATAGTGAAGAGGAAAATGAACCCTAGGGCTCAGAGTATTGGGGGGTCTCATTTAATTGTTCCTCCGTGTAAGGTAGCTAGTCAGCTAAATACTTTAATACCTGTGGGAATGGCAATGATCATGGTTGCGGATGTAAAGTAGGCTCGGGTGTCTACGTCTATGCCTACTGTGAATATGTGGTGGGCTCATACGATAAAGCCCAAGAATCCGATGGATAATATTGCTCAAACTATTCCTATGTAGCCGAAGGGTTCTTTTTTACCAGCGTAGTAAGTGACTACATGGGAGATGATTCCGAATCCTGGAAGGATTAGGATATAGACTTCAGGGTGTCCGAAGAATCAGAATAAGTGTTGATATAAAATAGGGTCACCTCCTCCAGCTGGGTCGAAGAACGTAGTGTTCAGGTTTCGGTCTGTGAGTAGTATAGTGATGCCAACGGCGAGGTTCCCTTCCAACCCAAACAATTCTAAATGAGGAAAGGCTCCGTATCAAGGACTATAGTGATAGGATGAGGGGGGATGACTTTAAACTAAAAGAAGGGAGATTTAGATTGGATATTAGGAAGAAATTCTTCACTGTGAGGGTGGCAAGAGACTGAAACAAGTTGCTTAGTGAAGCCCCATCCCTGTGTGTGCCCAAGCCCTGCTGGATGGAGCTTTGAGTAACCTCATCTAGTGGGAGATATCTCTGCCAAGAGGTTTGGAACAGGATGAACTTGGAGGTCTTCTACAACCCAAACCATTCTATCATTCTATGTTACACCATAGCATTTGCTTGCAATGCACAACAGCCCTTCCACCCTTGTTGTATGGGACCACAGAACATGTTGTAAAACTGCGGGTGGAACCAGGCAAAGCCTGGCTGGGTTCCTGCTGCTTTCTCTGAACATCCTGCAACTGCTGAGCTGAAAACACCTCTTATCGATGTTCAAAGCAAGCACGGGAAGGTGCCCGTTCTGGGTGGGGAAAGCCTTTCCTCTGTTTACAAAAGAAATGGTTAGCTTGGAATCCCTTAATTGAATCTGGACACTAGTCAATCAAAGGTGCGGTGAGCTAATTAAGATGATTGTGTTTTTCATTTCCTGCTGCTTTCTAACATTCCTGTAATTGGATATCTTTCTTTTCATTTGAAATACTGAAAAATAACCAACTTAAATAATCTTTTTTCCCCTCCTCTTTTTCCCCTGCCGTCTCCAGTGGCATTATGGGCAGCAGTTTTACATGAAGTGGAGATGCTCTATAACCCTTTCAGTCTCTTAGAAGATAGACACGCTTTTTCAGTTGCTCGCCTCCTGTACATGAGTCCAGAGGTATTGCTCTCAGTATCCTGGGGAGCAGAGGTGGAAGGAACGAAGTGGGACCCTAGGACATCACAGGCAGGCCATGAAGCCCATTCCCCATTGCATCTTTCCAGATAAGTCAGTTCCTAGATCAATCATAAAAGCAAAAATTGCTACTGGCACCATGTAAGGGGAAGCTACAGTGAAGTGACAGTGACTATTATTTGCCATGGTTTGGGCCAGATGGGCTACCGAGACTGGCCCAACGCCTAAAAACTGAGAAATGCAGGAATAAACAAGTAACAGCTTTTGCTTTGAATTTGTCCTTTGCTCAAGTCAGTTAAGGAGGGTGAGGGGAAAAACACATACAAGAAAACTGCATAAACGGCAACATTGGATGGCAGTGGCATTTAAGAACATCTTACAGCAGAAGCAACCTCCTTACAGTTACTCATTAACTGAGAAAAAAAAAAATCGCAACCCCAAACATTTAAGCAGATTGCTCATTTGCTAAAGCTCAAGCTTTTCTTCCCTTCAGGAAACACTGGAATTATCGGTGCTCCCTGTGTGCTAAGGTTACACCTACCCCCTGCTGTGGCTGAGCTGCAAAGCCATAAAACTTTCGACTCCATCGTTTCAGCCAATTGTTTTTCTAGGGAGCTGTACAAAATGTTTATGTAGGCAGAGTGATTTTTTTTTTTTAACTCCCAGATTTTCTTGCACCCTGGAATTCCTCTACTTCTGTAACAAGGGGTTTTGAGAGTCTAATTATTTGTCATAGAAACTTTACTGTTTGTAACTGTAGCTGTAACTTGACACTGGTGGCAGGTACACAAAGCTTTGCTCAGTTTCCCCCCACAACCACAATACCTACAGGTAAGCTAGTATGTAAAGTTACTTCAGGAACCACTGAGGGGCTCAAAGTCAACTTCTTAGTCTAATACGAAGACAGCAAAAAATCTCTTATCTTCTTGCAACAGATGATGAACTTCTACATGCATCCTGAAGCTGCTCAGCCATGATGGTTTCCAAGCTCTCACCTCTACCTTGGTGAAAGAAATAAATTCTTTATGGTGAGGGTGGTGAGACACAGAAACAGGTTGCCCAGAGAGGTTGTGGATGCCTCCTCCCTAGAGGTGCTTAAGGCCAGGCTGGATGGGGCACTGAGCAACCTGGTCCAGTGCGAGGTGTCCCTGCCCATGGCAGGGGGGTTGGAACTAGGTGGTCTTTAAGGATCCTTCCAACCCAAACTATTCTGATTCTGAAACTGCAGCAGTAGAGGGAGGTAGAAAGAGCATCAGGTATATGGTCCCCCAAATGCAAACCAACTGTGAGTGGGAGCTTGGTGGGAACCTTGTTTGGGCTGCCTGGAGTCTAACAGCCCAGAAATGTAAGCATCTACCCAGGAGTTTTGTTTTCAAGGCTTTACAACCTTGAATTCAAAGATGGGTTTTAAACACAAACATAAAGTTACAAACTTTCAGGGCTGCAAAATAGATGCCTGCTTGTTTGGTTTGTATCTCCCCTGCTGTGTATTTCACTGCATATTTATTCTAAGCTCAGAAATCTATCAACAGAAGAAACTCTGAAGGACCTGTGCCAGAACAGTAAATTGCTCTGATCATCTGAATGTGCATTTAGAGGATCCTCGAGACAAACGAGAGCCCTGCTTTAAAAAAACCAGAAGTAGAGCAGGTATGAGAACAGTTCCCCTCCCTATACCAGAAGTCAGCCAGAATTAATTACCAAGGGACAGCACAGTTCTCTGATTGTTCTCTTCTGTGACTAACACTCCAAGGTCTTCAGGTCCCTCTGGGAATGCTCTCCACAGTCAGCATTGCACCACAAACTCTGGGTAAAAGACACTGACCCTTACTTTTAGAAATCAGGCAGGTCTGGGTTTGGGATACAACGGTGAATCACAGAATGGATATTCCAACATATAACCTCACCAGAGCTCACAGACTGTATTTTGGAAAGAAACCAGCTAACATCAGACTAGAAACAATGTATACTGTGGTTTTAACATTTAAATTAAATAGCTATTTAAAAATTCATACTAAAATTTAAGAAATAAGGTGAATTTTTTTCATCAGTATGACCTAAGACAAAATGTAATTCAGAAGATTCCTTATGTAACCACACTGGACTATATCTCAATCTGTTTACCCACCCTAACTTTTTACATCTGTGCAAGTTGTGAGCTGTGACTGAAAGCAAACATGATACAAATCCAAACCTACCAGCTTATCCCTTGTGTATTTTTTTTTATCAGCTGTTCAGGTCATACAGTCTACCAACATTATGATTTGGAAATTTGTTTCAAATTGCTATTGCGTTGAATAGCCAACCATTAAGGAACAGATGGTATTACTCTTATGGACAGTTGCTTTGAAGAAGATAAACCAAATACATACTAAGAAAGAAATTAAGTACTAATTATAAAGAACAGGGATGCAGAAAGAAAGAAGTAACTACTCAAGGACTAGTAGACATCTTCCCCCAGAAGAGCAATCTGCATGATTTGTAAACCTGGAAGTTATTCCACCTCTTGCATAAGCTTGCTAGAAAGTATTTTATTCATTTATTTATTAAAAATTAACTATCTGCAACTTATTCTCCTGTTTTCTTTTGTATTTACCTGTTGGAGCATGGATCCTTGATGCCTTTGTTTCATTAGAGCTTGTCTGATTGTTCCATTACAGAAGCCTATGCTCCAGAAGGAAACCAACCCTTTGGCAACAATGAAATTTTCACAGGAACATTCAGGTCAGTTCTTTAACGGGTTAGATACTCTACACACCCTCTGGGGACGGAAAAAAGCAGCTCCACAGACATAAGATAAATAACTTCAACTCACTGTTTTTAATATCAGTCAGAAACGGTTCTTAATAACATATTTATGTGATGATTCACTTTGCCTTAATTACATAGTAACAAGAGCTGTGATGATTCCATCCTTCATTACTGTATGTGGATTCTTAAAATGGACCATTATTTCTGCAAGAGAATGAATTGCCAGAACACAATTTTAGCCCATCTCCACAGCCTTCTTGCTTTAGCTGAACACCAAGTCCCATGTTATGAAAAAGAAGCAGACTTCTGATGCTGAAAGACATCGTGGTTGTTCCTATTGACTTCTTCTAGCTGGATCATGGGGAATTTTACTTGTTTTTCAAACCATTTAGCTACAGTGAGAAGTTGTTTCTCCTGGAATGAACGTCCAATGAACTGAAGCCCAACTGGCAAGCCTCTCTCAGAAAGAGCTGCAGGAACATTTACAGCTGGCAGCCCTGAAACAAAAAAAAAGAAGAGATACCCATGCAAACTCTTACTACTAAACAAATCCAGTTGGAGTATTTTTTGTAATAATTCTACTCTTAGAAGAAAAAGATTAGTTCATTGACTGAAATTATTTATCTAAAGACAATGCTAGGTGATTGCAAGAAATTAAGTGTGATTTAAGGAGTCAGCATCCTCCAAGAAGAGGATCAGCTCTCCCAAAGAAGAGATTTTGGCCTTTGAAACTTCACAGGATTCACCTTTTCTGTAGCTCTTGTCCATTTCAAAATCTAATCTTAGATTTCATAACATTTCATAAATAAACTATCCTTACATCTGGTTATCACTGGTAGGAATGATAACACAGAAATGAAATAGTGTGATTTGGCAGAAGAGGCTAAATCCCTGAAGTGAATGGACATGAAAATGGCTAGGCAGGCGAAAACATAGTTCATTTCCTGTCCCTACTCACCAGCCATGTTTGCAGCCTGTGTCAGGATATCATCTTGTGCGCTGCGGGTTCTGTTGTCTTCTTTGATAAATTCCTTATAGGGTAGGGCATCACTCAGAGTGGTAGGGGTGAGTAAGACATCAACACCACTCCCAAAAACCTTCAAAAAGTCATTTGCAATGAGACGTCTGACCTTCTGTGCCTTGATGAAGTATTTCTCATAGTTCCTAGAAAGAAATACGGACATGAGGGCCTGGTGATAGTTCCAAAAAAACCAGAATTTAATTTCTTAGCTGCTGGAAAAAAAAAAAGGACAAGGCTGGAATTCCTTACAGTTAAAAGGCTAACACTGGTAGTTGAGTTTTTGATATGACAGAAGCTGTCATCATATATGGTGTTTATTCTCTCATAGCTATGAAGAAGTTAGAAAAGGAAGAGAGGAGGGCATGCTGCTGAAGAAAGGTGAAGGGAAAACAAACCCCTAGTTTACAATAACTACTAAAAATCAAAACAATGCTTTTATGACCTTTCTGAATCTAAACTGTGTATTGAATTTCACCTGCTGGGCAGCACAGTAAAGCCCAGGACCAATGCAGAACCAAAAAAAGCACAGAAAACAGACATTAACTATTTAGGATTCAACCCAGTAAGATACTTCAACCACATGAAAAAGCCCCATTGTCTACAGAAGAGCTCCATGCGGTCTATGATTTCCAGACTGTCCCCACATAATTGTGAAGCAGAAACAAATTAGTCAGTTTTATGTCTATCATTCCCTTTAACTTCACAATGCAGAACTGGTTACGTGTGGAATCCTTAAATTCAGAGAAGTTTGGTTTCAGAAGCAACTGCTACCTAAAACCACAGCTATTCTGAAGAAGAAAGAGGGAGGAGCATTACTAACAGCTACACACCAGAGTACTTTCAGATAACACAACTGGAACTGCTCATAAGCTTTTTTGTAAGAGTAATCTGAAGAACTAATCCTGAAAAGTTGCAATAAAAATCATTATAACTAATAACAGACAGGAGACTCGAGTCGAGAAATTGTATTATGGGAATTAGCCTTTTATTCTACAATCGATTTCAAAATAATTCTAGTTGTTAACTTCAGAAAAATAATAGAAGGAACAAAAAAAAGAGCTCAAGTTTAAAAAAGACTATTCTAGTGTGTTTTTTTAGAAAGTGAAAGGATACTGATATATGAAACACGTACTTTCTGTTAATGTTGACAAACTTCCGTTGCTTACTGAAAAACCAACTAGTTCTACACATTTCAAAAACAAGATCCAAAAATAAGTAAAAATGCAGTATTTGCAGGGGAAAGGTGCTTTTTCTCTACTATTTATTCTAAGAATGCTTTCTGAACCCCGTGTTCTGTTCTTCAAAAGTAATTTACCATGGACAGGAAACTCCTGTTCAATCTTGATGGAAACCAATTGTATATTTCTTCACAGAAGAGTGAACCACATAGATTTTAAAGCAGCCTTAGGAAATCTGATGTGGATGGCTGTTAGCAGAGGCAGCATGCTTGTCAGGAATTCCCTGAAAGCTTGTTGTTACATACCGACTGCCCGACTACACTCCTGTCTCTGAGAGCAACCTGAAATCATATGAACACTCTTGCTGACAGAGCTTTTTCCATCACAAACTTGCTTTGAGTCTGATTATCCAACTAATATTTCTGTTAGCATCTGAACAAATTAGGACAGAGAGAAACCAGCATCTTTACTAACATAAATTAAGACTGTTGGATAAAGAGTGAAAACTAAGAAAAGAAAGTCAAGTTGATCCATGAATCAGTTTCTTTATATGAGCTGGATAAAAACCTCTCTTCTGTAAAGACATCAGCTTAGTACCTTTGCCAGCACCTTCCTTTCCCTGTACACTGCGGCAAAGAGTTAAATTAACTGCCACATCTTTTGTCTTTCTCTGAAACAACCCCAGTAAAACATACCAGCAGTTTTACTATGCAGCTTTAATAAGATTAACAGCTACAAAGCTATGAACATTATGACAGTAATGATTTCAGCTTGATTTCAATTGGATATCATAGAGTAGATTTTTGCTTAATTTAACTAAATAGGTGCCAATGACACTGTGGTAAAGAAGGAAACAAAAAGCTCACTGGTAAGACTAAGGGAAAAAATTATTTTTCACTATTAACAGTTCACTAGCTAAAGGAATAATAGTAATAAATGCAGCTACTAATATAAGGGTTCTTTTTATTTTTTTAATCATGATTTGGTGTTCAAGACCAGGCTGGACGTGGCACTGAGCAGCCTGATCTAGTGGGAGGTTTCCCTGCCTATAGCAGGGGGATTGGATCTTTAAGGTCCCTTCCAACCCAAACTATTCTATGATTCTATGAATTGTTAATTTAGCAAATTTGGATTTCAAGATGTCTGGCTTACTGTTTCAGTAAGAAATAGTTTCCTGATAGAATTCTTCCTCTTACAACATCATTAAAGCCTTCTCGTCGTGTTGCAGCATACATACTTTCTGTGGACTTCTTCAAGTCAGAACGGTGTCCTGAAAAGTAAAAGTCATTTGGAAATGATGTAATCCTTAACACTTTTCACTTTTGTAATCCTTAACACTTAACAACATAAGGTAATGTTGCATATAGTAATACAATATGCTACTGTTTGTTGCAGCCTGACATATTCCAGTTTTATTACAGAAATATTAAACAGATTTTAAGCCCAGACACTTACATATCTAGAAGTGAAATTTATCATCAGAACATGTATTCATTTACAAATTTTTATTAGGACAGGTTTTTTACTCTATTCCATCTTGAAGAAATAGCACCAAATACTCAACACATCTGTTGATTTTAATGGTATGCAGCAATATTTCTACTGAGAAAGATGGTTTTTTTTCAAAAGCCTTACCATATTCCAGTCCATCAAACCTGGCCATGTTTGACGCCACTTCTGCTGTGCACAGCACGTGATAGCAAACAATTGAGTAACAAGTGTGTGGTAGACTCACTTCAATTACTTTAGCACCTGCATTCTTAAAGAGGTCAGCAGCTTTTGACCAGAGAGCCAGAATTTCACTAGAAAGTCCAGGTGCATGATATTCCTAAGAGAAAAAACACAAAGGGGAGTGATTTTACATACTGGTTTACTTCTAACGGCAACCAAATACTCCTTGCTAGAGATACAGTGATGAGGCAATAGTTTGGTGTATGATTTAAAGCTTCTTGC
Source organism: Turnix velox (assembly GCA_013400935.1). Taxonomy (NCBI): domain Eukaryota; kingdom Metazoa; phylum Chordata; class Aves; order Charadriiformes; family Turnicidae; genus Turnix; species Turnix velox. The sequence goes on along the minus strand of VZTY01028900.1, from coordinate 98,599 downwards.
ATCTATTAATTATTAAATTAACAGGATTCAGTCTTAAGAATATTATGTTAATCTCAGTAGGATCAACCCACATTCCACAGACTGTGGAATTTCAACAGGAAAGAGGAAGAAGACACTGCCCAGTTGTCAATTTTTTTGTCTATTCATGGAGATTATAGTGCCCTTTTCTGCAATTCAGATTTAAATCCTAATATTAGGGCTACTGTGAGTAGGAAAGAAACTATGAATATGTCATGTGGCAACTAGCATGAAACAAGCCACCAAAGAAGAACTACAATCAAGGCATTGGGAGAAGTTTAGAAAAGCAATATTCCTGTTTAAAGCCAAGTTAAAGATATTCTGTGAAAATTCTCTATTTTTGAGGAAACTTGCTTTAATTCTAATCTGCCAGGATTGCAATTCTGTGTGATTTCTCAGTAGGTATGACCCAGAATGCCTCTGTTCAGGAGAATCTGCAGTAGTAGAAAGAAAGTGTCCAAAGGATGATTTATTAACAGTACCACTATTTTAGGTTTATTAAAATCTAAGCAATATGCAGCTTGTCAATTTTCCAGGCACATATTTTTTTTTGTATTTCACAGATCCTGAATAATTGATTGGTCAGTGGTCATTTCTGTTTAACATAACAAATCTTTTGGTAGTACAGAGTTAAATACTGAGAGTTGGACTAATAGATGTTATTCATATTGTCTCTTTGAAGGCAGAGTCTTTACTCAACTATAACAGGCAATTAAAAATTGGCTGAGGTCCTGAAGGTTGTGCCTAAATTACAACTATCCTTATAGCTACAAACACAATTGAATTGCACGCATCAGAAACCAGGTTACAATTGCCTTTCAATCCCTGTTAGAGCTCTGCAAATCACAGCTCCTTGAGCCACTCAAACTATTTTAAAATTCTACTTTGTATAAACACAGTGACATTCAGACAAGTATCTCAAAGCACTGCACAAATCAGTATTAACCTCAATGTGTAAGAAGGCACTAAATGCCACTTGTTTCAGGTTAAACACGTGACTGATAAAAGAGTCAGAGATCAGACTGATGAAGAAACAGAGAGAACCAAAATCTGTAGTGCTTCATTTCTCTTGGAACTTCCCAAAACTGTTCCCCACAACAATGACAGAAAGTTTTAGATGAAGCATCAGCATACGCTTACCCCAAATTATAAGCAAAAGCAACGGAGAGCATTCTGCTCTTTTCCAGGAGATGATCATACTGTCTTCACAGTTTTATACTATGAAAGACTCTGAGGTCATGGGCAAGACACTAATTATTTTTGCTAGGTGCCCTATGTGCTGTTCCTGTCCACAATTGTTGACAGGATTTAAACATTACCTTTGGAATTCCTATCAAGAGCTTGCTGACATCAGGTAAATCTGGTAGTTCAAAAGGCTTAAAGCTGTCCTGAATTGTAGTAGAATCTTTAGGATCATGTCCAGCAAGTGAACCTGAAATACAACACAAGAACTGAAAAATATACACTGAGTAGCCAGAACTCAATTTGAGACAATGGTGTGAACAGAGACGAGCTGTATCCAAAGACATATGAAGTAGGAATACCTAGCACAGCTGCTGCATCATCCACACATCTGGTTAGGATTCCTGGCACATCCATGGAATTCACTAGAGGAATGAGACCATGGCGAGAGATCAGTCCATATGATGGCTTTAAACCTACTACACCACAGTGAGCAGCAGGGTTTCTGGTAGATCCTCCTGTGTCTGACCCTAAGGCTCTATGGTTTCAAAAGGATTATCATTAGTAAAATAAACCAGGACACTTACAAATAACAAAATAGCTTTAAGACACATGGATTTGAAAATGTGTGAATTCCTATAAGAAGTCATAACCACACAGCTTTCATTTCAGTGTGTCCCCTATGTTTGCTTTATCTTTTTTCTCTTACTTTTTTTAGGGGCTTTGAACTAGTAGTGTTCAGGAGAACCCACTTCCTTCCTCAAAGCAGAGACAGACAGGCAGAATTGAGGCACTAAATATCTACTTCTCCCTTTTTCGTTGGTCTGTTCCAATTCTGTGGACTCCAAAAGGTATTTCTCATACAGTTTAGTGCACAAAGTTCCAACACTGAACTTACTCATCAGCCAATACAACGAAGCAGCACTTTCCAGTATAGAAACAAAGTACACTTTTTACTCCTAATAAAAGGGCATACTTTTTAAAGTGCAAGATGTTTGTCCTGTTCCTAAACTTACAAAGCACAGTGTCAGAACTCCCAGTTCAAAGTAGCTTAGGTGTAGTTGTAGAACATAGGGTTTTTGGAAGTCTGAACTTCCAAAATATTCTACAACTTTAGAAGTTTTAGAACACAGGGTTTTTTGTACTTGTTTTTTTGTTCTTCCACAGGTGAAACCTTGTTCTTTCTGAATTGCAATTTTTATTTCAAAACCAATAATGGAATTGGAAGTTCATATTGAAATTAAACCTGCTCTTCTCTTGTTTTAATAATTTTAAACCTTAGCACCATTTAAAAAATAAAACAGCTTTCATCCACATCTTTGCCAAAAATAAATTAAAATTTCAGAAAGAGGTATAATATTTATTGAAGTTGGTATGTGACTCTTCCCATAGGAATCTTGTTTCTGAGACAGCTGAACCACTTACACTGACTCTGCTAAAGTGGTATTTTTTAAAAGCTTTTCTGTTGATTTAAAGGATATTCAATTTCGTATCATTTCTGTACATCCAAATCTCAAATTGAAAAAGACAAAGACTGGCACCATTCCTGATGCTTGAAAGAAACTAATAGAGTGGGGATACAGTAGGTTACAGGCAATGAAATAGCTGGATGAAAAACCTCCCTGAGCAGGCAAAGTGCTGAGTGGTGCAAAATGGGTGCTCATCACACCCTGCACATCAGAGAATGTGCCAGACCATGTCAGGATCAGGCCATTCTGGCTCAAGACAAGGACCAGCAGTCCTTGAGAATGCCTGCACTGAGTTCTGCTTCAAAAGTATTAAAATACTGAGTAGACCACATCTTAGCAAAGGGCAATGAGAAGAAGACAATTATTGAAAATAAACTGTAGTTTGTATATAAAAACATTGTATTTTTTAAAAAGAGATGTAATCAACATTAGCAAAAAAGTCTATGGCTAAACAAGTACACAGCAACTAAACAGCACAACTACAAAATGCACTCCACTGTGTGGCTCTAAAAAGTGCATAAAATTAAATGCGTAAAATTTTAAGGATCAAATATTTTTAAACCGTTAGATGTGGAAGATACGGTGTTGCTACTCCGTGCAGATAATATTTGTTGCAAAGAAAAAAGAAAATAATTCTGGCTTGTTTAAAGTCCTTTAAAAAACCACCAACACAACACAATATTTAAATGTTTTTTTTTTTACTTTTTCAAAAAGACAGGGTTTTAAGTATGTGTGTATCCCTCCATTATGTGAGGGATTTGAAACCTTTCAGTTGTCATGTATTAGTATATAACTGCTCTAAAAACAAAAGAGGGAAGGAAAGATTACTGTTACAGATCAAGGGATCTCATTTGCTGAATCACATTTTCAGCATGTATTTGTGTAACATACTTAGTGAGGAAGAGAATGTGTCACAAACCCCCGATTAATTTTAAGATAGTACCTGAGAATTACAACTAAACTTCCTCCTCCTTCACTGCCATAATAATTTTATTTCAGGCAGTGAAAAGAGGTCATAGCCATATGTCAAGTGAGTCTCAAATAAACAAGCCTAAATTGGTTAATTCTGACTACGTGATAAATCACAAATGAACTAGATGCTGGAGTAAGTCCTTGCATGCCAGTGCAAACAATTCTCCCATTTCAAAATAGATTATGAGAAAATTATAAAATTAAAAAACTTGCAATGTATTTTTAGACATTTAATAAAAACCAATTTTACAAAAGCTCTTACGCAAAACATGTGTAAGATGATACAGCAGCTGCACTGCCTCCTGAGCTCCCTCCTGTTATTACCCAGTTAGAGTCTTCGTCCTCAGAATGGGATTTTGGGTCACATTTTTCTTTGTACTGTCTTGAATAACTCCAGGGGTTTCTGACTGGTCCAAACACCCCATCTGTACTCCCAGATCTAAGATGGTTAGAGAAGGACACAAGTGAGAGATGACTTGATATGTTCTCCAAGTTTTTTTTTCTTTATCAATTTCTTTATCCTAGCACATTCAATTTCAACATAAAAGGACCGGTGTGCATAAACTCTTGGGGAATCAATTTCATCAGTGTCACACAGAATTGTAATGTTTATAGGTCTTCATCTCTTTCTGACACATAACCTGAACTCCTACCTCTTTCTAACTTCCACTAATACTACTCTAAAGAAAGTAATCACAAACTCATAAAACTGATTTAAGCTGAAAGAGTAAAGCTACATGTCTGCTCCAAAACAAAGCTCCTTTGGCTCCTCACATTTGTAAAAGGAAAAAGATGACCAGACTTGTGAAAAATTGTGCTGCTTGAGGGTGGGAAAGCCCCACACCCACACTTTTCTGTGCATCACATACTATTACTCACTCTGCCGCCCTCTCCTGAGGCCACAGCTGGCTGGTTCAGAGTGCCAGCCTGGCTTCCCAGAAACTGGTTTCAGTCACCTTGTGGTCACCCAAGTGGGTGCTGCCACCAGAAGAAAGAGCAGAGGTGATTTCCTCCTTCCTCACAATCTCCACCCCATGTTTCCCCAGACACCAGGGTGCCAGTGTTACCAGCCAAACCACCAGACAGAGCAGGCAGTTGACACAGCAACTGAAAACTAACCTGACTGAGATATCATTACTTCTGAGCTGGATCAGCTCCCTGAGCAAGCTCATTGTGCAGCCACGCTACTGCCACCACAAGAGACAGTGCAAACACACCAGAGATGAGAGGCCAGAGGTGGGAGAAACCTTTCTAGGAGTATCCGGTGCCTTAATGAGCTTAGACCTGTTACAAAACTGCACAACCTACTTCGCCATTCTTTTTCCCTGCTCTTTCTCTGAAGAGTATCTGTTTGACACAGATACTGCTTTATCCAATCCAATCCAGTCAAAGTACTTCCATTCTGTCCATGTGAATCCCAAATCAAATCTCTGCCTTTAGTTTAGGTAAAATAAAAACAAAACCAAAAGATGACACTTATTGTTTCTCTTAAGTAACAGAAGTACCAGATGTTCCCTTCCAAAGCCACCAGCTGCTGAGGCTGAGACTCCTATCCATAATGGCCCAATGCTGTCCCCTGCTATAGCTCAGCTGCCTTCACTAATTTGTTAAAAAATCATTTTGTTAGCGCATTTTCAAACATGCTTCTGACAAAAGTTATTAACAGTAGCTTAAGCAATTCAAAGTGCTGCCTGTTTGCAGGAAATCACAGAGCTCTTGTGCAAACTACTCCCTGGCTGACCAGCAGAGGTGGTGACTGCCACTGGGGGCATGGTAGTAATTAGCCAAAATTAGGACAAAAAACACCATTAAGGAAAAAGTCAGCACTTAACTAGTGCTGCAAGCAATTCTTCTAAGGCACTACCAGATCTGGAAGATGTCAGCTTGTCCTTGGCCTTCTGTGAATGCTGTACTACTTCCTCCCCCTCAAACACAGTGATACCCAAACACTATGTTCAAAAAACTTGGCACTTAAGTAATTTACACAACAGTATAAATCCTCCGTGACAAATTGGTGCAGCTCTGTGTACGCTTCACAGGTAAGCACTCATTATTTTTTAACCTCATGGAAAGAGGAGTTCAGGATTACAGGTAGATCGGAACAGATGGTGTGTATTCTATTTAATGTGCAAACACTAAAAATAATAAACATCACTCACCCCATTGCAAATTCATCTAGGTTTGTTTTTCCTAAAAGCACAGCTCCCTGATCCAGTAATTTCTGAACTACTGTAGCATTGTAAGGAGAAATATAACCTGAAAACAATGAGCACAATTAAGAAAGTTACTGGTGAGATACAGCTGTTGGCATTATTTGAACAGAAGAATTATCAGTTCCCAGTGCTACAGTTTTCCTTCAAGACAATGTGAGGAATTTCCAAAATTCAGCAAAAGTAAAGCAAAGGCTGTTTTGTTTGCAACATTCTTTTTTTCTGCACGACTTACAATCCAGTAATTATGGATGATGCATTTCTAGAGTGTGAAGCTAAAGATTTCATATAAATAAATAACCACAAGGGTAAAAAATTACTACATTCAGCCAATTGGCAAGAGCTACCTACAATTAGAAGAAATTACAAAAAGTTCAGCACTTCTCTGTAAAGAACTATCTCCCTGTGCCATGAGGTAAAGAAGCACAGAGTTAACCTGAAATACATCCTGGCCACCCTGTGACCAAACGTGTGCCTCACTGACCACTCAGGCCTATAAACTAAGAAGAGAACCATGGTTTCTCCACCCTGACTCTCAATGGGAACAATAAGGGCAATGTCACTCCTAATACTCTCAGACAGAAGACTACTATCAATCACAATGGGTCTGAGAATATACTTCAAGGAAAAGCATCCCAAGTGAAAGAACTTTTTACAACAGCAAACTCATATTCTGTATCTTATAATTTGTACTTGAACCATCTTGCACAACACTTTTCAGATTACTTTGTGCAGAAGAAGAGAATATCAGAAACACATTCTGCTTCTGCTTTTACTATGAGCACATATTAACACCTTGAAAATGTCTGTGGCATGTTAATAGAAACAATGAGCTTAGAAAATTTCAAAAATTAATGAAAAGCCTAGTATATCAGGAACACAGAGGAAAGAATTATTAATGTCTACTCTTCATAGAGTCATATGAAAAAATATACATAAATCAAGATTTATCAACAAAAAAAGACCATTTTTAAACACATTTTAGCATTTTGCTAGACAGAACAGCAGCAAACAGGACCTAAACAGCAGCAAAACCATAGACCTAAAAGTAACATAAGGCAAAATGTGAACAACAGATCAATTCCATGTTAATGTATGGGCTGTAACAACATTGTGTTCTTAAAAACATACAGCTATAGGAATAAAGGAGGATAATGTGCTCACTCAAGAAATAGATGCACCTGTAATATCAGATGACCTTAGCAAAAGAAATTAGATAAATACATTTTCTCAAGTGAATTCAACTAATTTTTTGAAAACATTTAGGTTTCTGGAAGACTCCATAAGCAAGAGCTCTGAAATTAGTTCTGATTTTACTTTAAAAGCTCTACTGTACCTTTTAGCATGTTTGATGCACATGTTGTCTCAATGCCAGCTGTATTAAAGTTGTCTTTCACGGCAATAGGAATCCCATCTAGAACACCCAGTGGCTTACCTGCATGAGAAATTATTTCAAATACAAGAAAGATTAAGAGTGCTCCACATATAGTCTTATTAATTGCAATATTTTACATGTCCCTTTGGGTGTTTTTTGGAAGCAAGAATGCCATCCACTTAGCATTTCATGATTGTATGGAACCATCTTCCATTGTAACTCTAGTACTGAGCATTCTGCCAAGCCCAGAGACCTGACCCCACAGATCTGACCTCTGCAAATCTGCCCAGGCCTGCAAGATGTGCACCTGCTCTCATATAGGTCAGTCATCCCAAAGGAGTGTGAATCAATTCAAATATGACCACACAATGGTTATTCTAGCCATAGGTGCTGACTACATCTGCTCCATCCTTAGAGTGGAGATGTAAGTTCTGCCTCCAGCAGCTACGATCTAAACAAAAAATTACTGAAGCAAAGAAATTATTCCCCAAGTGATCAATTATACAGAAAAAGAACACAAAGAACACAAAAAAAACCAAAAAACCCAAACCAAACCAAAAAAAAAAAACCCTGAAAATGGCAAGGTTGATGTCAGGAAGAAAGCACCCTGGCTGGCAGTTTTCTTCAAATGTCAGAGGAAAGCAAGCATCACCCAGGAAGAAAAACAAGAACCCTATTAGATGAAAATTTCCTTTTTCTGTCCTGTGGGAAATGCAGAGGAAGATGAAGATGCTCAGACTCTGAATGGTGCTGGTAACAGGGTTAAATGCTATTCCAATCTCCAACAAATAACTGCAGCAAAGGGAGTAGCTTTAATTTAATTTGCTTGCTTCATTTCAAACCTGACAGGCTCAGCAGGATGCTCTCTCAACCTCAGCCAATGAAAGAACCACTGCAACGTCCTGGAGAAGGTAACTGTTGTCCATCAATTTGAAACAAAGTGGCAAGGGACAGAGGAGAAAACTTGTAGTAGTGCTGGTGAAGTTTCAGCCTGCAGTGCCTCCCTGGTTGGGTCTTTGAATTTAGAAGAGAGCATGCTGTTGAGTGCTGAGCATATTCCCACTGAAGCCTCAACTACAGTTCTCACACCACACCAGTCACGCATTTAGCATGTATTTCTACTTCAGAAAGTTGTTTCACCTCACGCATAGAGCTCCTCCACATCAGCTTTTTAAGGACAGACACCAAGCAGGCACGCACATACCTCTTTTGTACCTTTTCTCTGATTCTTCAGCCTGCTTCAGAGCAGTCTCCTCCGCCACAGTAATGTAGGCATTGAGGAACTTGGTGCTTTTGATGAGGGCAAGGCAGCGCTGGCAGAGCTCAGTGGCGGTGACATGTCCTTCCTTCAACGCCGCCGACACCTGAAAGCGACAAAACCCCCTCTTTAAGGGCAACCGGCCGACACAGTCCCCTACCGGGCGTTCAGGGGCTACAGCGCGACCCCCAAAGCCATTTTGGGAAGAATTTCCCCTGCCCAGTCCCCCACAGTCCCGAGGGTGGCGGAAGGGAAGGGGATTAGGCCTAATCGCTCTACCGGTCACCTTGCGAGCCCAACCCGCTCCCTGACGCGCCTCCTTAGCACCGCGGCGGAATGCAGGGTGGTTCTGCCCCGCTCACCTCTCGGAGGGAGGCACGCAGCATAGCGACCCCCCGTTCTCCGCCACCTCAAGCCCGCCGGCCCGCCACAACTTTTCCCCCGGCCCGCCGGATGGGCGCCGCCATCTTGCCGCAACACCCGGCAGCGCCATTGGCCGATGTCGCCAAGAAGGCGGTCGCCTATTGGCCGCAGGTGCCGCTAGGGCGAAGGAGGAGGGGAGGCCGGGCTGAGCGTGGAGGAGAGTGCAGAGGGGAATTCACAACGCCGAGGTCCACCCCGATCTCGATCCCGTGTGGGTCCCAGCTTCACAGCCTGACCCGGGCCGGCCCAGCCCGGCTGCCCCAACCGACCATGCTGTCGTGGGGGGCAGCGAGCGGGCGGGCGCTGCGCAGAGCTGCCCGGGCGTGTGGGCAGCCCCCGGTCCGCGGCCTCCGCGCCTCTCCGCGGTCGCGGTGCGCCATGCCCTCCTGGGTCATAGACCGCTACGGCCAGAACGACGTGCTGCGCTTCACCCGGGACATGGTCTTCCCCACCATATACTTCCCCACCGAGGTCATCATTAAGGTTCACGCCGCCAGCCTGAACCCCATCGACCTCAGCATGCGAAGTAAGTCCTGGCTGGCAGGGAGTGTGCGTGGGAGTGCGGCTTCCACACGCAGCATAGCGACCCAAAACCCAGACATTGGAGACATTGCAGACATTGTCACTGGCCTTCCCTGGGAGGCATCTGTCACTGCTGTGCCGGGAGGGACCCCCTTATTGTCGAGAGCAACCCCTCAAAGCACTTGTTGCCAGCTCTTTGACATTTACTCTTCCCAGTTCGTAGGTGAAGAATAGTACAATGTATGAGATGAACGTTTCTGAGGAGGAGGCATGTGTTACAGGTGGAAGCTTTTAATCTCAGCGACTAATTCCTGTCCTCTGTAGGCTTGAGGCTCCAAAGTCTGCTTCTTTATGTTAGTAGAATCATAGAATGCGTTGAGTTTTAAGGGACCTTCAAAGGCCATGTAGTCCAACTCTCCTGCAGTGAGTAGGGGCATTCTGCGCTAGGTCAGGTTGCTCAAAGCCTCATCAAGCCTGGCCTTGAATGTCTCCAGAAATGGTGCCTCCACCACTCTTTCTGGGCAGCCTGTTCCCGTGGCTTAGTCATGTTAGGGTTTGTCTCCTGGCCTTCTTCTCCATCTCCAATATCTGTGTGATTGATACTTTCTTGACTAAAAGACTTGCCCTCACAAGGAGCAGCCATTTCTCCTGAGAGGTCCATAATTTTCCTGCCTCTTTGAGGTGAACAGGACTTTAGACGTATGACCTAATCCCATCCATGCTGTTCCTTGTCACATGTTTTTCTCCTCTGAGTACCTACTCTCTTCTGGCCCAGGAAATCTATGTCTAAGTCTGTGTATCTGACCCATTTAACTAGATTTTCTTCTATTTCAATATTCAAAATAGAAGAAGGAAGTTGCAGTAGTAGATGGATGAGATTATTTGTCATTGAGAATCGATCATGCATACCAAATTAAATTCAGGAGCACATGCAGAGATACCTGCAGGAAGCCTATTGACTTTAAAAAATTATATATATATATTGGATTGGTTTTAGGACATCTGAAGATTCCTGTTGTATAATCCACTTGAAGTGCAACTTGTATTTTGGATCTGTTATAGTGTTTGGAAGAAATGGTGTTTTCACCCTGCTTCTGAGATGCCTGCTTTTGTTTCTGTTTATTTTCTTTTCAGTGTTAGAATTCTGGCACAACAGAACACTTTGTCAGACATATCCAAACACTTGACGAGACATACATGTCCAGTGCAGGCTTTTTCTTAGACTGAGCAGAGTTAGATGAATAATTCTGAGAGTTCACAGCCTTTAGCTACTCTTACTGAACAGAAGAATTAGGGGCAGATCTTAGGGGATGTGTCTTAATATTTCTTACAATGATGCTCATGTTGCTTTTTACAATGTTTTATTTGACAATTTCAAGTTTGGTGTTCTCTTGGATTTTAGCTGTACAATGGTGTTGGCAAATGGAGCATTTCCAGCAGCCTTAGACTGCTTATTCTCCTTACTAAATAGTTTTATAATAGAGAGCCATTTTATGAACAAATAAGCCAGAATGAGTTTTTCTCTTTATTTGTAAACTCTTGAAAGGTATAAAGTATAAAGATTTTTCCCATGCTTAAACAGGTAACAGAAATGAGGCACGTTAGATGCAGGCAGTGCTTTCTAATTGGAATTGTCTAATTAATAATAAAATTAAATAAAAACTCAGTATGGTGTGTCATGGTTAATTTCATCTTTTCTAGGTGGTTATGGTGCAACTGCATTAAATATGAAGCGTGATCCCCTGAAAATCAAGAGCATAGACACTGAATTTCCACTAACGCTTGGTCGAGATGTCTCTGGAGTCATTATGGAATGTGGGCTGAATGTGTCATACTTCAAACCTGGAGATGAGGTGGTACCACAAATCCCTTTTTTTAATCTAAAATGAATAGTTAAAACATGCTGTAAGATGTTTAGCATATTTTGTTTAGCATGAGTTGTTTAGCATAAGCATGAGCTTATGAATTTCAGTGGTAGCAAGAGAAGAATTTACTTCTCCTGGCACTGCCAGGATGCTGCTTTGTTTTGACTGAAGATAGAATTATAACAGGAAGGGGTGAGTTGGGTTATTTACTTTTTTTCCCTGAGTAACTTGGTTAGGATGGGAATTTTGGCATAAACCACAAACCACTTTGTGAGTCTCTGCATAAATACTGCTTTTAATTGCTTTCACCTTCACCAGTTGCTTTCACATTTTGTAGAATCATAGAATGGTTTGGGTTGTAAGGGTCTTTAAAGATCATCTAGTTCCAGCCCTCTGCCATGGGCAGGGACACCTCCCACTAGACCAGGTTGCTCAATGCCTCATCCAGCCTGGCCTTAAACACCTCCAGGAATTGAGGGGGCATCCACAACCTCTCTGGGCAACCTGTTCCTGTGTCTCACCAATTTCATCAGGTTTAGTATAGCAGATTCTTGTTCCTCTCCTTCTGGCTCCATCCCCTCCAGTCTGGGTTTTCTTGGTATAAAAGTAGTTCAGAGTTTTTGAAAAATCATATCTTATACATCTTATATATATCTTATATATGTATCTTATTTACATATCTATGCAGTCCTTAGTTTAGTCAGTCTTGATGTTTTGTATATAAAGAATACACTTAACTGCTTTCTGATAAGCAAGGGCGAAGGCATTCAGCAAATTGGATAAAAATCACTTTAATGAAGAGAACTTTTCTGTGTAGGTAAGATCATGTGCTAAGTCAAAAAAATTAATAGTTGTTTTCTGTTTGGTTTTAGGTGTGGGCAGCAATTCCTCCATGGAAACAGGGCACTCTGTCAGAGTTTGTGGTAGCTAGTGGAAATGAGGTAAACCTTCATAAATGTGACTAACAGACAAACCCCACAAAATGATAAGAGCTGAAAATTTTATTCTTTGTTGTCTAAGTAAGCGATTACATATAGAATCATAGAATAGTTCAGGTTGTAAGGGACCTTAGAGATCATCAAGTTCCAACCCCCCTGCCATAGGCAGGGACACCTCTCACTAGATCAGGCTGCTCAATGCCTTGTCCAGCCTGGCCTTAAACACCTCCAGAGAGGGGGCATCCACAACCTCTCTGGGCAACCTATTCCAATGTTTCATTACCCTCACCATAAAGACTTTCTTTCTTATTTCTAGCCTGAATCTACCCTCTTCTGATTTACATCAATTATTTCTATTCCTTCCATCACATATCTGATTAAAAAGTCCTGCCTTTCTGTAGGCCCCCTTCAGGTTTTGATAAACTACTATGAGGTCTCCCCCTGAGCCTTCTCTTCACCAAACTGAACAACCCCAACTCCTTCAGCGTGTCCTCTTAAGGCAGTTGCTCCAGCCCTTTGATCATCTTCTTAGTATTTGGATTGATTTAGACTTCATCTAGTTACAAAAATTTGTTTAAATATTTTGGTGTCATGCAGGATCTGCTGTGTGACTTAGATATGACTGCTTTTGTTCCAGGTGTCTTTTAAGCCAAAGAGTCTCAGTCACACAGAAGCTGCCTCCTTACCTTATGTAGGTCTCACAGCCTGGTCTGCACTGAACCAAGTTGGAGGACTGAACAAAAATAATTGTAGTGGGAAAAGGTAAGCAAATGGTCCCAATGCTAAAACTTAATGTCTTGTTTTTGTACTGATAGTTGTTTCTAAGACATGTCCAGCAGTGATAAAGACATGGCAGAAAAGACATTCACAAAGACCAGCTGGCTTTGAAGATGCTGGGTTCAGTCTTCCCAGCTGCTGAGTGAAACAGGAATTGAAACAGCTATGCCCTGAAAGAGGGGGAAACAATTGAAAAGTTAGGCACTGAAGGCACAGATGCTCACAGATGTTAGTTAAGGAGTGCAATTGGTGTGTGAATACTGCTTGAGTCTTGTTTTTGAAGAACAAGGGATAGTAAGTCTAGCTAGCCAGTAGATTAAAGAGAAAGTAGATCTTGGAGGCAGCTTACACCAGGCTGTGAAGGCTGTCTCTGACAGAGGAGGAGACCTGAGAGATTTGAGTCATGAATACTTGTAAATAATATAAAATATAATAATATATGAATATGCATGTTAGAGGTGTATAAATTTCAAAAAACTCTTTTTCTTGGCACAAGCAAATGGCTGGAGAAATCCCCTGCATGTCCAGCACTGCAATAGAGAACCCCATTAGTTACTGGACTAATGAGTCTTTTTTTCCTGGTACCATGAGAGAATGGCTTCTTCAGAGAGAGAGACTTGGACCAGGAACCTAACTGAAGTGTATTTGAGCACTTACTGCTTGCTTCCTCATGTAGTGACTACACCTAACAGCCCAATGTATATCTCACATATAGTGCTATATGAAGAATTTAAGGATAGTATATGTAGGGATTTATAGGGACTTTGCCTTTCTGCTTGCTAGGACAGCTATGCAAATACAGTATCCTCTTTCTGAGTTATTTTGATAATTCACAAAAAGACCTCTCAGTCAGAGTGGTGGGATTCGCTCAGTTCCTGCATGTGCTGGTTTTCCAGCTTTATAGAAAAAAGTTGAGCAGGTGACTATTTGACCTGTAGGCCAGAACTTTGGTGAGGTCAGGAGTGCAGAAGAGAAGAAGTAAATGAGCAAGATGAGCAATCAAATCAAATAGAAAAAATGGCATTGTTTATCAGCATCAGCCTCGTAATGTGATGGTGGCAGATGGACACAGAAGAGGCGAAAAATGAATTGGAAAGATTGGAGGAAATACCTTTGTTTTCCTGATAGCTGAAATGTGCAATTATTTTTACCTATGGCTGTTTACATAAATAGAAAATTGCTCAGAATGAAAAGAACAACAGAAGTGAAAATACTGGAACTGAAAAGTAATCATGAAAATTATTATGGTGTACCAAAAATTTTGGTCATACAGTAGTTATTGAGCTGTAGGATCTAGGTATGCCTGACCTCCTCTTATCTTGGATGTTACTGTTGTGCAGTGTATTGCAAAGGACACAAGATTTATTGAAATTCTTCATTGTCATCTTTAAAATGTGAGTGAATTTGTAATTCCATGTATCTCTTGAAAATATCAAGTAATCGTTAGTTTTAGTGAAACGATGTATGGAGAAAAGGAAATTGCAAAATTTAAAGCAATTTTCATGAGTTGTCATTGAAATTAACTTTCAGCTAGAGATAAAATTTGATCTATTTTTCAATATTTATTTCTATTTATTTGCTTTCTATTTATTTTTCAGTGTTTAGACTTATCTTGACTTTCACACATTAATATAATTAACCTCAAGATATACTTAAACAAGGCTAGCCTTGTATCCAGCTTTCAGATAAGTGTTTAGATTATTAAAAGTGAATTACAGATTTCACTTATGTCTTTAAATTTTACATTTATGTTCCAAATAAATATTTCATTGCTCTGTTAGCAGAAAACCATTTCAGTATTCTTATAAAGTTACGATATTTCCCATCTACAAGTTTTGAATTGTGAAAATGGCAGAGAGAGACTTAATGTGACAGCATCTTTACCCCTTGAGAAATTTATTGTAGGAAAATACATAAAATTCATTGGAGGAGGTATGCAAAAATATGATATTCCATGACCTTTAATTACTTTTCCATGGTGATAATTGCAAAATACAGGAAATTTACATAATGTTAGTTAATTTCTTGACTTGTTTTAATGTTTGGTAAGAAGTTACCTACACGTGATTTTTATGTTGGTCTTTTTGTCTCCTGTAGGTGTATGTAAATAGCTATGTAGGAGGGTGTATGTACACACCAGAGTGTGTCTTACTTTGAAAGAGCAGCTGTATTCCTTGATGAGAGCTACCTCATCGAGACTTTATTGCAGTGTTAAGACATCTTAGAAACAGCAGGATTTTTCTGTTGGTGTGTATTATTTTCTTTGCCTCTCTAAGATGGGAGGGTGGGCTGACCAGATGTGCTCCTCTGCCACGACAGAGATGCCGGATTCTGTTGTTGTGAACTACTAGATGTTTTATATTGTCACACTAATTTATATTGTCACAGTGAAAATTTGAATGATATAATATCTTTAGAAATTACTTTTTTTTAAGTCTGTGCATCACTGCAGCATTTTATCTGTTGAAAAATACAAAATAAGTGTAGATTGTAACATTTCTTGACAGAGTATATACTTCTTGATGCAGGATTAAATCTCTTAGGTATTTGTTGGCATAGTCTAATGGAATTTAATTTTATATGCACAGTATATTTGCTCAGTAAATATTTTTATCTGACATGTAGCTGAATCACTGAAAATTGTTAATTGTTTCTAGTCTGAAGGAAATGTTGGTCCTTGAACTGTGCACCCTCTCCCCACCCCAAAATCTTTTGGTGGAAGGGGAACACAGCTGAAATGGGTCCTGGCTCTCTGATTCCAGTTTCTGAATGTATCATAGTTCCAAACGGAGCCCTGGCAGAAGGGCTAAACTCTCTAATCCCATGCTATGCTCATCTGGATTGATCTGCTGACTCTCTGCACATTTCAGCCCCGAGAGCCTCATGTGGGGCTTGGTGAATGCTGGCCTGAATTATGTGATTCTGTCAAAAGTGAGCAAAGCCTGGATCATGAGTGATTGTTCTTTTATTCTGAGAGAATTGTTTCAGATCAAATTAATTCATTAGTTTGTTCCTTCATGCACGTACTTGTATATTACTTTACTCCTGTCCTCACCTCTATAGTGAAACAGATAGTTTCTTTGTTTTCTCCTGGTTGTGTTTTCCCCAGGAAAGGCAAAAACTGTGCCTGCTTTGGCACATCCCACCATCTGTGATGCGTAGTAAGAAGTCCTGCTCCTTCAAACCTTTCTTTGTACTTTTTAATGTTGTACCAAAGAAAATGTCTTGCTGTCCTCGATATTGTAAAAACACTGATCTGTTGAGCTGTCGTTCATGGATCCCCCATGCAGAAACAGTTTTCTTTAGAGACCCTTCTTTAAGTAACACTGCATGGAGAGAGTTATAAAAATCAAAAGATTTGGGAGCAAACAGCCCATGAAATACAGTAACAAACCAAATCTGAATGTAATTCTACCTGAGGTATCTCAAGACCTTTAACTGAAGGGGAAAATAAAAGAAGTCCTAGCCAAGCAGCTACCCAAAAATAATAATGTTACCAAAATTCTTGAGCAAAATGTAAATTTTAAAAAGACAGTTTCTCCTAATTTTCTAGTGGAAGAAATGCCCTTTTAAGCAAAGAGTAAAACTGGAAAAGCAATTTGACAAGTGTTTTTTGAAAGGATTTAATTGAAGCTGTCCTTTGTAAGGATAAAGATGGACTTAACCCAGTATCTTGAGAAGGCTCAAGGATGCTACACTAAAGTAACATAAAATTGAAATGTGAATGTTGCTTCAGGCATCTGTCCTTAGAAGCATGGATCTGAGGACAATACTTTCTGGCAGATTTGAAAGCTGCAGGCACTGTGGTTTCAGATTCTTAATCTGGATTTTGCTGCTTGGATCGGTGAAATAGGAGGGAACAGACTCTGATCAGTTATAAAAGAGAAAGCATTTTAAAAATGGATACCATGACCATGTCTCAGGCTATTTCAAAGAATTTTTGTAAACTGAAACTCCAGGTTGTATAGTGCACTTTTGCACCATGAGAAGCAATTTCCTTTAACATCCAACCCAGTAAGATTTCAACCAGGAACACCACCAACTTCTGAAGATACTGATATTTTTCTGGCAAGCAGGAGTTCTGAGAAACATGATGTACCCCAGTACTATCCCAAGACTTCATCCTGGATCTTCCTTTTGTCCTAGAATTAGCAAATGGGTCTGTAGTCCAAGCACTGTAATTCCACAGCAAGGTTTTATTACTAATTCACTGAAGTTATTGTATTAAATACACTGATGAAATTTTTGAACAGTGATTAGGCTGATAGCAGCAAGGTTCCAGATTTACTAATGAAACTTGTGTACATTTTAATGAAATTTAGGGTTGTGCATGCAGTTTAAATGAACTCTAACATGCTATTTATTTGTTAATTAGCACTTTCATTTTCTTTATCTTGTGCTGGTTTCCACAACCTGGCATTTACTTGGTCTGTTTCAGATGTAGTGAACTAGAATAAATCTACTGCTTTTTTTCCTAAAGAAAAGGCATACAATTTACTAGACCTTAATCTTAATTATGGTGTGACAGCCTCACTGCATTTTTGTATCTTGGTTAGATAAATATTAATTTGAGCAAATTATGTTCCATATATTCTGAAGGTCACAGTCTCTTAAAATAATGTGATACTACACTACTTTTAGGTCACCCCAGTTTGTATAAAATATATTTTACTTTAGGAAATCCAACAGTGGAGTCTGGGAGATAGAAAGACTCTTAAATGATTTTGTCCCAAACTGAACAATTATGATAGGGAAAGCAAGGACTGAGGGTCAGGGGTTTTGATTGATAAATGTTACTATCTGAGAGCTCCACTGCCTGGATTTAGTGGAAAGCACAAAGTAGGAAGGAAGTCTTTTTGACTGTGTTGAGGTCATGCTCTTGGCACAAGAAACATTACCAGAGATGTTAAGCAGGGCAGGTTTAGATTAGACATTAAGAAGAAGTTCTTCATCATGAGAGCGAGGAGACACTTGAACCAGTTGCCCAGAGGGGTGGTGGAGACCCCATTCCTGGAGACATTCAAGGCCAGGCTTGATGAGGCTCTGAGCAACCTGATCTAGTGCAAGATGTCCCTGCTTACTGTAGGGGGATGGACTGGATGGACTTTGAGAGTCCCTTCCAACTCAACGTATTCTGTGACATTATTTGCTATCCATATAGTTAACCACTAAGTAACATTGAAAGACACATACACAATCATTTGTTTAAAGTAATTTGGTGTCAGAGATGAGAAAGAAGCTTTAGAAAACATAGCTACTGTAAGTTTATTTGAAGAACTTTTAAATATATTTTAATTTTCTTTTGCAGAGTATTAATATTAGGAGCTTCGGGAGGAGTTGGTACTTTTGCTGTGCAGGTAATATAAACCAGCATGCCTAGGATCAACCTTCAAACTGTTCAGTGTGGAAAAAAATGGAGGGAAATTCAGAGAAGGGATAGTGAAATAGCAAGCTTCTGATTGATCTGTCTGATATATCTGATCAATATTTCCAGAAGTGAGATGTTTCCAGATTTATTGCTTTTGATTTGTTACTTTTTACTAGTTTAAATTAGGGGCTTCCAAAGGAGACAGTCGCGAATGTAGGTAGTGAAAGATCACATCTCACAGACTGGAAAATCTCTGATCTGTACAACTTGAAATACGTAGTCTGTTTTCATGGCCTTTCCATCAGCTCTGCTCCATAAATATGAGAATAACTTTTTCAATTGATAGAAAAAGTGATTTTGAATGTTTTATTGACTGCAACTGTTGTAGCTGGTCATATGATAAGAGAGGCACCAGACATTTACATGCAGGGTAAAGCTCAGTGCCTTAAGTTAACTTTCCCTCACTGTCTGCTCCCTTTTTGTCTGTCTTCATTCCAATGGCTCTAAACTTTTGAGGCTCTGTGTGTTCTTTCACTGATCCATTTGTTGGGGAGGATCCTCTTTCCATGGGCTCATTTCATTTGGGGATTTTGATTTTAGTTGGTGTCATCTTATGCTGAAACATCTTTCTCTTGAGAATAGGAAAGAATACAGAAGTTCAGTGATTGTATCAGTGCATTTCATGATACTAAACCATAACATAGTTGTTCTAAAGAGTGTAACAGGAAGATTTTTCATTTTATTACTGTTTACCTGATCCATGGCAAAGCAGGTGGTGAAATTGCATCAGGGCAAATCTACTGTTGCTAAACTATAATAATTAATCCAGAATAAATGTAAGAAAGAATAATATGAATGAAAAATGAGATTACAGAAGAGATAAATAACTATCAAAAAAATAGCTTTTGGAGTAGAAGATAAACTTTGTGGTAAATCACAGATGACTTAATTGTTTTTCTCATTATTCCTTTTTAAGCTATGTAAACTGAGATAGAGACATGAAGTACTTATTGAGCAGGTCAGAATTGAAAATATTTGAAGTTGAATATTTAATGGTTAATCTGGTGACAGTTTTGTAGATTGGTTACTTGGACAGTACCTGTCAAATTCAGATGGTAAACTGAGTATTTTACTTGAAGTCTTATTTATATGTAAGTGGCACTAAAAAAACACCCTCTTTTGACTACACCAACTCCCCCCTTCCTTAAATATTAATAAATTCCAACCAGTTTTTTTATTCTGAGATGTGTGATAAGTTATCCTCTGTTGGAACCTGGTCTTTCGACTTCTTATTAAGGGTGCTCATTTATAATATAAATATAATGAGACTTTATCTTTTTATGTAGTTGTCAATGCTTCACTAAACTTGAACTTCTTTTGTTTTCTATATGCTTGTTTCTAGCTCCTGAAGGCTTGGGGTGCTCATGTGACAGCAGTTTGTTCTCATGATGCCAGCACACTGGTGAAAAAGCTTGGAGCAGATGATGTGATTGATTACAAATCTGGAAATCAGGAGGAGCAACTTAAAGCATTACCCTTGTACGTGTTTATTGCTTAGTATTGAGATGAAAAAGTTGGTGATCAGACCTTTTGGCTATCAGAACTCCCTCTTTCTTTTTGTTTGTTTTTTTCCCCACTTCTAAAGGCAAATTCATACCAGCCCTTTTTGAATGCAGGTTGCCAAGTGAATATCCCAAGCACCGATTTAATTGTAAGACTAAGTGAGTTAATTTGGCTGGTGGAGGCAAGCTCACTTTTCACACATTTTTCTTCAATGAATGTGATTTGAACAGTGCTGTCACCTTCCCTCCAATGTTCTTGGAACATATAGAAGGTATGAATAAATTAAAATAAGTCTAAGAAATCCCATGTGAGGTTAGTAAATACAAAATCTTTTTTGAGGCAAGAACTGTGTTGTGAAGCAGTTAACTGACTTGCCTGAAGGTCATTACTCCCAGTTGAGCTGCTCTTCTGTATATTGGGTATGGCTGCCTCTGGTAATCAATCCCACTTACGTTGTCATAGATGTGTTTAAGCTAGTTTGAGGGTCTTCTCAGAACTGAAGGCTTTTTTTTGGGTTAGTAATCTTTTTGTCTCTTTAAACTTAGTCTGCTGTGACTTGCATTTAAATATGTTATTAACACTGCTCATTTTAGTTAGTTAACTTTCTCTGGGAAGGAACAGAAGCTGTTCAGTCTGTGAATGAATCTTACTGGTTACTGTGCTTAGAAGGTGTGTACCCCTTAACCAAGGTGTGGTTGTCAGCAGTTCTGAGGTCAACTGTGAGAGCACTTTCCCGATGGGGAGGATGTGCAGCAACTAATTAGCACTTTGCAAGCAGTCTTAAATTTGCCTTTGTGCAATGCAACATCTTAAATGCTAAACACCCATTCCAGCAAGTGACTCTTTCTAGGAGCTGTTCTGTCTAAGGTGCAGTTTTAAGCTGTAGCTCAGGTGATCCATCAGATCTGCTGAGGGGAATGGTCCTACTTCCCTCCCCTTTTCAATTATATTTCTCCTCAAACCCCGTAGAGAGCCGGTTTTTTCTGCTTTTAATTTATCTTGTTGGCAGGTAACTGTTAGATTGAATTGTCATGTGAATCACATCCTTAGAAGGGAGGTAGGAAAGACTGTATTTGCAGAGATAAGAAGTTTTCTATTTAATTTTCATATTTTCCCCCCTTATTTGTAGATTATTTAGATTAGATGTGTGTTTATATACATTTCTCTTTCAATCTGGAACTTGCTGGAAATTTACAGATGAAAATGAGCTGTGCATCTTTCAGAATAGGCACATTGCTCCCTGTTGGCCTCTTCAGCCTTTACAGACTCAAATGCTGGGTAATGAAAAGGGATGCTGAAACCTTGGCTTGTTGCCAGAGGCTGCATATACCCATTCCATGGAGGGAAGGTTTTAGATCCTTTGCATTGTTAGATTCTGTGTCAAATGGGTAGATGTGAAGAGCTGTCAGTAGAGGTGAAGTGGCCCCAAAACAAATAAGGTGGTCAAGAAAGACTTTCAGAAGTGAAGGAGAGAACTGGGTCACAGGAAAGATTTGAGGAGGTAACAGTGAGCAGGGTAACTTTTTTACATAACTTTATCCACTGGAACTGATTTCAGCTGAGCACAGCAAGTATAAGAGATGTTCCTAGACAAGCTGTGACTCCAAACTGGTTTTATTTTGCATGTACCATGTTGTTCAGTGTTGGGACCTGACCTCAAGACGTTACCAGTAGTGTTGGTGGGAGGACTGAAGAGATAGAGTTCTAGAAGGCTTTAAGCAAGTTCTGGATGTAGTTGTGCATCTAAGAGCCTGCTTTTTGGATTGTAAGTGTAGTTTAACCTATCAAAATAACCTGTGTCTCCTGTACAGGGAATGGGCAATAACCTGTAAATTTAACTCCCGTTGTAAAACTGGGATTTAGCTAAAGGCTTCAACTTTCTTGCCACTTTCTTGCAGGTAGATTATTTTACTGCATTGCAGTGACAGATAAAAATGTACACTGTAGCAAATTCCTGATCTGAATTAGCTTATGATGAAATAGTTTTTTCCTAATATCATGATTTTAAACCTGCTGCTTACATGTCTGCAGATTTGATTTCATCCTAGATAATGTTGGTGGATCCACTGAGAAATGGGCTCTAGATCTCCTGAAGAAATGGTCTGGAGCGACATATGTTACCTTGGTGACACCTTTCCTTATCAATATGGACAAACTGGGAGTGGCTGATGGCATGTTACAAACAGGAGTCACTGTTGGTTCCAAAACTGTAAAGGTACGTGATGAGATCCTCTAGACTATTTGGATGCTGGTCACGGTGCTCATCTAGAAGCATCTGTTGTATTTTCCTCATGTATCATTAAGTGTCCTCCATATGCATTTTTATTCTTTCCTTTTTCTTTCTTACACCGAAGAAAGAATGATCTGGTTGGTGTGTAGGGTAGTTTGAGGTGCTTTGAAGTTTTGCTTCTGTAGAGTGCTTTTTTTTTGTGGCCTTTTCCATACGGCCTCCCTAGTGAGTCCTGCTGACAGCTGCTGTTTCACAGTAAACAGAGCAAATCCCCGCCTCATTGAAGTGAGGGCAATTTTTGCTACTTGCTTTAGGCTGCTCAGGCTTTCTCTCAGAACATTGTTCCATGACTGATTCTCTTCATCCTATTCCAGCACCAGAGAGCAATAAAAGTGGTTAAGGGTGGCTAGGAAAGTCTTTCATCACTTTCATGTTCATATGTCTGGATGATGATACTGATCTTTCTAGTTTCCATAAGTGAATCTTAAAACATTCTGCCAGTGGCTGGATCAGTGAGGCTTTTGAGAACTTTTCTCTTTCTTCTCTCAACAAGTGTAGTTGCTCTCTAAATGATTGTTTTTCAAGCAGTTGCTATGCTGTTCCTGTGATGGCGTGGTTGAATGAGGCTCTAAGTCCAGTACTTTCAAAAGAACACTCAAAAACAAAACACTGGGAGGAAATACTGTATTATTATTAGTCAGTGTGCATGTTTCCATGATGAAGAACATCATATGCCATGTATTAAAAATCATCTCTCTTTGACAGATGATGGCTCTTATTCCTGTAATGACCTACTCAGAGGAGGTACTCTTGATGAGAGCTTGTGAGATCTTCGCAGAATGCTTTTCTTACGAGCTGCCATCTGTCATTGGGTGGTGATGACTTTGGCAAATGTGATGGTGGAAAATCTAATCACTGACCCACTGAGGTGGAAAGTTCTAAATGTCACATTGCTGGGTTTATTTCACCCTCTTTGTGAACGTGTGTAATTATATAGCACCATTTCTCTGTTACATAATAAATAATGTTGTTTCTGGCTGCAGAGACAAGGTGGTTATTTTCCTCAACTAGCTGACTTGTGCAATTGGACACAAAACTCACCTTGACCCCACTGTGGTAATTTGACATCCCTTTCTGTACGTTTAATCCACCTTTTCCATGTCTTCTCCTTAAGTAATTTCTTTAGCACATCTGTCATTAATTTTAGTTCAAATTTTGGTTTCCTCTCATAATTTTGAAAATACATTTGTGATCTTTCTTGCAGCATCTCCTTAAAGGAGTCCATTATCGGTGGGCATTTTTTATGCCCAGTGGCCCAAGTTTGGATGAAATAGCAGAACTCGTTGATTCTGGAAAGGTATGTCAGTAATGGCTGTTTGGGTATCTGCGCTGGAACAGGTGCTGCTTTGACTCAAAAAGGGTGTAGTTCACAATTAGGGAATAAAATGTAATGAGAATCACAGCAAGGAAGACTAGTTAAGAACTGGGTTGCTCTGGTTTCTGACTTCTGCCTTTTGCTTAGAGTTTAAGAGCCTGTAATTGTTGAGACTTCTGTGTTCTCCCTCTCCACCCGGTTACCTGTTCTTAAAAACACAAAGCTTACTGCGGTATGAGGAAAGAATGTCCACTGATTGATTGTTTTTGCCAGGGGGAATAATTTATCACAAACTCTGGTGTTGAAAATTATATGGTTTAAGAGGTCTCAATTGGTTCATTTGTGTGTATCTGCATATGCAAAAGTGCCTAGGTTGATCGATCAAGAGTCCTGCCCACAATGTGCATAGGACTAGAATATTCAGGTTATTGCAGGTCATAGACCATCTGCAGAGTGGTGACAAGAATCTTGTGTTTCATCATTTTGGTGCTTCAGAGTATAAAGTCTGTGCTAATTCAGCTCAATGACTCAGAATATTGTGAGTGTTCATAAGCTTCTGGGGAATCTCTTAGTGGACTTGGGGAAAAGGCATGAAGTGGTTGATAAACTACTGCTTTTCAGATCTTTTCAGCTTTATGTGCTTGTTACAATATGTGTGTGAGAGTGAGGAATTGGTAACTTACTGAACTGTGTGGTGTCCTCTTTTGAATAATTTCATGTTGCCAGAATTTCTGGAGAAAGGAATACAGACCACTGCTGCTAATCTTGATGTATGATATGTAAGGAGAAGAGGAAGCAGTGTACCATAGTTGCTGGTAATTCCAGGCCATCGTGTGCTCAAAATTTTTTAATATTAGGAAAATTGAAATCTCTCTAAGTGTGAGCGTTGATCTCCTTTTTTGCGCAGTATTATGCTCCAGAATTTGGAGAAGAATAATTTAATTGGTGTCATACTTAAGGCCTGATTGCTTCTATTTGCTACCTCAGTGCTGCTGCTGAGAATAAATATTTTCCTGGATTCATCCACTCCTGTTCCTCTGCTGTGTCCAGTGTCCAGTGTGCTGCTGGCACAGCCAGTGGAAAGTTGGTGTTGCCCACAAAGTGACCTGCTCATAATCAGAGGCTGCAGCAGCAAAT
The DNA here is from genome assembly GCA_013400935.1 of Turnix velox. Taxonomy (NCBI): domain Eukaryota; kingdom Metazoa; phylum Chordata; class Aves; order Charadriiformes; family Turnicidae; genus Turnix; species Turnix velox. Next base: position 73,917 of record VZTY01028900.1, on the reverse strand, counting down.
AAGTTGGTGAAGTGTGTTCCTGGCTGTAGTTTTACAGCACTCTGTTTTGCTGCTCTGTATAATGCCCAGGGCATAATGTCCATAGTCTAAAAAGAAGTCCTAGAAGATGCTCCTCATTCTGTGGTTGCATCCAGTCATACTGCTCAGTTATAACTGACAGAGAAACAGAAATGCCCTTGTCTGCGTTCTTAGCGTTTGTCCTGATTCCTCATCTCTCCCAACTTGTTTTGTGTCCTGCTCCTACCCTGTATGCACAACAAATGCAATATATGCCCATGAAAGCCTCTTGAGACACAGCTGTTTATGCAATAGAGATAGGGCTTAATTGGTGTTCTCTGCCTAATCGTCTAGCCAGGTGAATTGTAGTGCCACTTAAAATGTCTGTCATACATATAGAAATGTCCTGATGTACTTCTTGTTATAAGATGATCATGAGGACAAAGATGTTTGTGCAAAAACAGCTCATAACGTCACTGTTCATCTGTATAGTCATTATTCTAGCAGCATTTTACTCTTACTTTGTAGAATGTATTTTGCAGATGAACACTGTTCATGTGCACAGTCATTATTCTAGCAGCATTTTAGTCTTATTCTGTAGAATGTTGTAAACATCCGTGCTATAACCAGTGTTTTATAAGACCCAGATGTGTTTGATGTAGACAGATGTCAAAAAGACTGACCTTTGTTGTCTAGCCATGAGAGTTCTCTAAAATGAACACATCATTCATTCAGAAGAGCAGGTGTTTGGAAAAAAAGGCAGGAGGGAATTAGTGGAGGAAATGTACCATAATTTCCCATAACTAAGTGAAAAGAAATATTTATGTTTGAATAGGAAGAAATAAATTTAAGAAAAAAAACCACAAAGAGTAACAAGAAGACTAGGGGAAGCCAGTGAAGTAAGGTCATGTGGTTGAGCTTCTTAGTTCTGAGTCAGTGCAGTTTTGAGTAATGAAGATTTAGTTCTTTTTGAAATTTCAGTGAATTGTCTTTTCTGTTACAGATGAGATTAATTAAATGTGCATAGGAGAGCAATTGGAGAGCTCCTGAAAATGAGGGTATTTATTCGTCCTTTTTGGATGAAGAATAAGCAAAAAGGGTATATTGTTTAAAGATACTTGGTTTTTACATGTATGATCTTTGCAGCAAGGAATAAAGATTTGCAAAATGTCAGCTCTGAGGAGTTCTTTGAACAACTTTTTTTAATGGAGAGGAGATGGTTTTGATGAGATGGTAGTGCAAGGAAGGAGAGTCATTTTCCTTTTTAATTTACCTGCACATCAGCTCAGTTCCAAGGACTGTAAAACCATTTACAGTTTAGGAGCTCCTTTCTCTGCCTTGCAGCTGGAGATCTTGCAGAGGCTTTTGTAATACTTGAGGGGCTGGGAGGGTGCTGCAACAGTACTGGACACAGAGAAAATCAAGTATTTCCTTGTCAAATTCTAGAGATACTGATTACTTTATAAACTGCTGGGAGGTCTCTGTTTTGAGTAGAACTCTGCCATTCAATTACAAGCCAGTAAGGACTAGCTTAACATGGGCTCTACCAAATGAGCTGATAAAGTTGAGGATCTCTTTCCATAGTAGAATGTTTTTATGATTTGCAAAGTTTTCATGTAAAGAAAACTGAAATCAACAGAACCTTTCAGGATGCAGATTTGCTGGAACACTGCTGAAGCATTGTCACTAAAAGCCTTCTTCTTAGGAATTAATTTGCTGTATTTGTGATCAGTATTGTGGATTTAACATTGACAAACTTGGCATTTGCTACTTTCTTAATTTTTTTCTCCTTTCAAAGGATATGCCATTTGGGCCCTGATGAAAATACACCAAGTTCTTGTAACTAGGGTTGCCTTTGATAATGCCTCAGAGGCTAATGAGACTCCTTAGTATCGTAAGTGGGAGCAGTAAAATTGTTATACAGCCTGTAGCAGAGGGGGCATAGTCAGTAGGTCAAGAGAGGTTCTTCTCCCCCTCTACTCTGCCTTGGTGAGACCATATCTGGAATATTGTGTTCAGTTCTGGGGGCCTCAGTTCAAGAAGGACAGGGAACTGCTTGAGAGAGTCCAGTGCAGAGCCATGAAGATGATGAAGGGACTGGAGAATGTGCCTTATGAGGAAAGGGTGAGGGAACTTGTTCTCATCAGCATGGAGTAGAGGAGACTGAGGAGGGACCTCATTCATGTTTCTAAATATGTAAAGGGTGAGTGTCAGGAGGATGGAGCCTGGCTTTTCTCTAATGATAGGACTTGGGGCAATGGGTACAAGCTGGAACACAGGAGGTTCCACAGAAATACAAGAAAAAAACTTTTTCACATTGAGGGGGACAGAACACTGGAACAGGCTGCCCAGAGAGGTTGTGGAGCCTTCCTCTCTGGAGACATTCAAATCCTGCCTAGATGCCTTCCTGTGTGACCTGGTCTAGATGTTCCTGCTTCAGCAGTGGGATTTGACTAGATGATCTCTTGTGGTCCCTTCCAATCCCTGACATTCTGTGATCCCTGCTGGATCACGATAGGATGTGGGTTAGTGTGCAGCCCTATGTAAATATGAAATTCAGTGCTGTTTCAGTGCAGTGTAGCTATATCTGTGTGCAGTATTTTGGGTGTCTTGATGTTCTTTCCTTCAGATGGGCTGGTGGATGAAAGCTGAATTTGCAAAAGGAAAGCTAATGGACAAGTAGAGTCTCCAATCATGAAATTATCATTCTCTGTGCTGTTTGCTTTCTAGATAAATGTTACTACAGCACAGGCACACATCAGAAAAACAATTACATGCCTATATTAATGTAATTTGTGCCTAGTGCTGGAGACACCAGGTGCTTTGGACACCTGCTGCTGTGGTTTGGAGAGCAGGATGCTGTCTGTTCTTTGGCCCTGCTGCTGTCTTCCTGTGCAATGCTAGACAATTCACAGCTTTTGGCTACCATAATTTCTTTCTATACTAGTGAGGACTTTATCCATTTTCAGTAATTTGCTCTGAGATACCCTGTTAAAATATGTAATTGAGTTGTTTTCTATCGCTACTATCTTCTAGGTAAATAGAAGGAGGTAAATAAATATGGATATATTTAAAGTCATCTGTTTTGACATTACTTGGTTTTCGAGATGTTTGGATGGCCATGATTTAAGATGGCTTACTCTGTCTTAACCATTTTGTATTGATTTGTTTCCAGTTAATCTTTTTACAGTTCTTAAGTAACTTTTCCCTTGGCCTTTGTTGCAAAATTGTTGCAGATTTCTCTCATCAGTAGGAGTATCAAAGAGCTAATGTAACATTTTGAGTCTTTGAACATTCTCCAAATCTGGTATCTTTAGATGTGGCTTCCTCTGCAGTAGTCCCAGTATCTGTCTTTATGGCTTTAAGGTATCTTGTGATACCTGAGGTGACTTGCCCTTGAGTAATGTCTGCTTTATTCTCCCAGTGTGAAGAAGGGACACTTGGATAGCAATCCTGTTCTTAAATGTTTGAATTGACTTCACATCAGTCTTTCTCCCCAGTCAGTCACTCATGCTCATTCCAGTGACCATCTTTCTCCATGGTAAAATGCAGAGCTTGTGAATTTTAAATTTTTCTTTTTTTTTTTTTTAAACTTGTTTTCTTGTTGCAGTGCTTTTGATTGCCAGGTTGGTTGGCTACAGCCCAGAGATGTTGTTCAAGGAGAGGTTGCCAAAAGCTCTGTTCAGTCCTGTATCTTCCAAGGGGAAATTCTATCTGCATTTTGTCATGGCCACCACAAAAAAAAAAACTAAACAAAAAACCCCCAAAAAACTACGATTTTTATTAGAACACATCTGCGCCTCTTCCTCCAGGACATGGTAGCTTGCTTGTGCTCTAGAGAGCACAAATGAAAGTGCTGTGTGATGACATCAGAAAAACGTCTGTGAAGAAAATTTTGGGTACTGTAGAGAGATAGGGTTTGTATATGAAAGATCACATTAACTATGAGGAGGTCTAGAAAAAAATTGTCACATATCAAGTATTTAATCACATGCTTTGTATCAGCCTGATGTAATTGCAATCTGTAGAAAGTCAGTCCTAGTGTTCTGAGCTTTAGTCTCCAAATGTAGGAGACCACATTGGTCAACAAGACAGCTCCTCAGCTCTTGTGAGGTCTGAGGAGATGCAGTTCATGTATCATGTTCTTCCAACATGTCTTTAAAATGTGCATTCATATATAAATATATATACATTCCTATATAACTGTACTAAATTTTGTTCTCAATTATATGATAGCATTGCCCTGATTGATTTAATTACCACCATAAAAATCAGGACAACTACCATGAATGTGATTGCAGGGGATTCCGAAAGAGAGAGTTGCTCTTTCCTTTAGTTAATATGTTTTTCAGCATGGTTCAGCGGGTAACTAAATCCAGGATCTTCCTTATTTCTACTAATTGAAACTTGGACTAGGCTGGCACAATTCTGGGTTTGTTCCAGTTTCTTATTGCTCTTTCCTGTGTTCTGTAGAAGCTGTTCTGCAGGGGTCAATTAATGGACTAGAGTTGGGTTTTTTTAAGCGTCTTCTGCACTTGAACCATACCCTGACAGTCTGCTTAACTGGGATTTATCTCCTACTGTTTTCATGATTGTAGATGATACTCATGAGTTATTGTGGGATGCTGCCAGAGGCTTGGCTTGATGTGTAAGAGTGTAATTTAGCTTGAAATAAGTCACACAAAACTTGGTAATATGGTTTGTAAGATGACTGTGGGAAGAGGACCCAGGAAAACATGCTTTCCATTTCCTTGTCTGAACCACTGCACCGACATTGTTTTTAGGGGTGCATGAGGCTGAGTCGGTGGATCATTTTTACTTCTGGTTGGTATTTTGGACAGAAAAATCATGTACCTGATGTCCTTTAATGTGCTATTGGATGAGAATATTGGACTAGATGATCTGAAAGGTGCCTTCCAACCTAGGCAGTTCTATTATTGTAATCATCTGTAATCTTTGAAATAGAAATGAATCAAAAGCATAATATGGTACAGTTGCAAAACTATTTATACAACATGTGACCAGAGACAGAAGATAAGAATGATAATCTTGGTCTTTCATGAAGGGTTGACCCTAGAACCTAATGATGGCAAGTGGCATGAAGCTCAGCACACTTTGTGTCACACCATTTCAAGAGGAAGGAAAGATGAAAAAGGGTGGGATTGAGACCCAAAGCGCAAGCACTTAAATGTAGCAGAGCAGATGCTCAGCAAGTAACAGAAATGTCATGTTTTCCTAGACATGACAGTAAAGCTCAACATACAGCTAAATGCTCAGTTATGGAACAGGGACTGTTCTTTGTAATAATTTAAGTTCAGACCTCTTGATATGATTGAAGGGAGACTGACTGAAGGCCAGAGGAGGGTGCCAAGCTCTGCATTAATGCTCATATTCATACAGCATGTTTGGGCATTATGGCAATTCTGGAGGAAAGACAGCCTTTATCTTCTGTCTCAACTAGTCAGAATGGCAAGCAGTCTTTTCCATTATGGCAAGTCCTCAAGAGGATCTTGAGGTGTGGTGATGGGGCATCATAGCTCTTTTTCTGAGCACATGCAAGTCTCTTCCAAAGCATGTACACAGGAGCCTGCTGGTGGCTGCTACCAAGGGTAAGAGGGATGTGTGCAGGGAGGCAGCAGCGGGGAGGGGGACACTCTGCGCAGCTTCCACACGGCCACCCTTCGCAGTCTGGGGGAGAGCCAGTGCACTGTCATTGCTCTTGGAGCCGTGACTCGGTTTTCTTCTCCGCTTTGAGCCAAGCGAGTCTTGCTCTGAGGGCCTCTGAGGTCGGGTTGTCTCCCTCCTGAGAATTTTAAGCTCTAGCTCTCCCTCCAGCGGCAGGAAGCAGCTCCACACTCATCGGAGCGGCTTGTTGCTGAAAGGAGGGTTAAAAGCAAGTTTCCTTGCTTGTCCCCTCCTGATACATTCAGACTGTGTCCTTGCTACCACCTCCATGGGTGGGCTTCGCTATTAGCAGGAGTGTGTCCCTGCTGACCAGTCAACTCCTGCCAGTGATTGTTTGCTGCCTGCTGGGCTCAGAGCTGGATTGGCCATGGTACCAACTGTGTGCTCGATGTGAGATAGCCTTCATCAGCATCAGCAGTTGCTCTCTGTATTTTTCCAAACGTGTGAGCTCTATTTCAAGAGACCTGAGATTCATTTCTATAGTATGTTCTGTGTTGGAGAGAATGAAGAGGAAGAAAATACCTTTCAGGCCCAATCTGTTTTCAGAGAAACATTTCAATGCGGGTGCATGTAATCCTTTCTCTGCCAGACTTTAGTTTAATCCCTTTTCCCTGAACAAATAGGTGTCCTCTGGCAAGAAACTGATGTGTGGCTGTAAATAGGCAGTGTTTTTATTATCCAGTTAATCTCCATTTATTATCACACATTCAACAAACAGCAGACGCTCCCCTACTTGTTTGTCTGCTCACAGGAAGAAATTTTATCTTAGTCAGTGGATTATGGTAAAGGCTGAGTGAATCACTGTGCTGCAACGTGGTCAGCCCTTTTGGGGTTATTCAAACAATGGGGTTGGCCAGCCAGCCAGATAAAACATTTAATGCTCTAGATTGTCAGGATCATCAGTTTAGTATTCATGTCTCTCTATAGCACTGCCAGCCTTTAAATGGAGCTGGAGGTTACATCAATGTAGCAGCTGGGCTTTGAGTGTGTGGTGGCTGCCATACACATGCCGTTTTCAGCTGTGAGGCTGAATTCAGGCTTCCCCTGAATCCCTGTATCACCACTTTTCAAATGAGGTGCTTTGAACTTTATCTAATACGCTGAGGACTTAACATACCTCCCTCTGCCACGGTTATTAGCTGCAGCCTACAGGTAGCAGAGCAATGAAGTGTCTCATTCTTTATTTCTCAGTTGCTGCATTTGGCTGAAGATAACTTCTGCCTTTCCTTGGAAGCCCCTCTTGCCTCACATCCCTGATGCTGCTGCACTGTTTTCTTCCCCAGATACCTTTCCCCTCTTCACAGCCTCCTGTCCTGCTCAGACCATCTGTGTCCATGCTCCAGCAGCCTGAGCTGCTGTATTTGTGGGTTTTTTGTCTTAACAAGGAGATATTTGTATGTAACAGCCGTATCTGCCATTAACAATAAGTACTTGTGCAAGTGCTGTGCCTGTGCTTGGCTCAACAAGGTTACTGCATTGTTTTGTTCCCAGGCTTCTGCTATGAAAGCAAGGGTTGGTCTTCCTCAAAACAGTTGCTGCTGATCAGCAGCACGTTCCTCCTGATGATAGTCACAGCAGCTGCAGCTTTTGCAGATACTCAGTTTGCCCAAAGCTATTGTCTCATTCAGTGGGTTTTGGTGCCCCGAGTCCGTGTTCCTGACTTTGCTCGTGCCTGAGATGACCTTCCCATTCTTTGCTGGATGCTGACCAAACACGAGTTCTGTTCATGACCAACATTTCTTCCCCAGGTGAGCAGCAGCAGGTGTCACACAGTAACTTTCTGTGCGGTGTGTTACTGTTCCTTTTCCTAGAGGTTTTTTTGCAGGGATTGTCCTGGAACAAGAAGAAATTATCCAGCCCTTCTACCCTGCAGCTGAGCATCTTGAGGCAAAGTTGGATATATTTGCACTCTTGTAGTGATTTACTTGATATTACTTTTTTCTCTGTGAGGTGAAGTTTATTCCTTCACAGAATATCAGGGATTGGAAGGGATCTCAAAAGATCATCTAGTCCAATCTGCCTGCCAGAGCAGGAAGACCTAGATCAGGTCACATAGGAACACATCCTGGAGGGCTTTGAACATCTCCAGAGAAGGAGACTTCTGCCATGTAACATTGTGCACTACTGCTGAGCTTGCCTTGACAAAATAAAAAAGAAAATTTAGTTACAAGATTAGGCCAAACTGCAGCACAGTATTATTGGATTACTCCTATCATGAGCAAAAACAGTGGTTCTTTTAGTGCAAAGAAAGGGCCTCAAGGTAAGGCACTGTGTATGAATAAAGAGAAAATTAAACCTGAGTTGAGAAAAGGACCTTTGTGAGCACAGGGAGCTGCCAGTCTGCATTTGTTGTGCTTCTGGGGAGGGTGCTGGGTGATCAGTGCTGCTCTTTGGAAAATGTGCACATATGAAAACCTTTTGGTGGTAGTGCTGCACTTCCATCTTCTAAGCAGAAAGTCTGCATGCATAGCCCTTGCCTTTGGTAAAAATAAGCAAGCTTTTGGAAAGATGGCACTATTCTGATGCTGGCAAATTGTTCGTTTCCTTGTTGCTGTTGTGTTCTTGTTAGCGAGATACTTGTCCTACCACAAGAGGGCAGTTACCACTTTGTGTACTAGTCAAGACAGTGAATGGTAGTATCCGTGAGGAAAAAGCCTGGAGATGTTTTTTTTCACTGACCTAAGAAACAAGGATCTTTCCAGCACAGTAAATAGGGTACTTGGCTCTTGTGTTACTTCAAGCCTTTGTCACTTTGAGAGCTAGATGCGGGCTCATCTACTGTTAATGTTTTTCTCTGATAAGAGAATTAGGATCAGCTCGCTAATGTGAGAAAATGCAGTGGGCTGGTGTTAGGGAATCCAAGGGAAGAGACCAACCTCTGGGTAGGCAGGATCTGTGGGAGATCCTTTAGGACACAGCTCATTTTAGCCTTTGGAAGGCTGGTAAAAAACTTGATAATAGAAAAAGCCTCTTCCCTTACACTGGCAGCAACAAATACTTTTCAGAAGCAGCTGGGATATCTTCTGTCTCTGCCTAAAGAAATTGCTTGTAGGGTTTTTGTACTCCATAGTTAATAGTGGGGACAGCTAACAGGATAGTTTCATCTTTATTATTAGAAATGAGTCTAAACCAATCCAGAAGGCTACTCTACAAAATTAATGCCAGAAGAGCAGTGGATGCAAGCTAGGAATAGTGATGTATGCCAGTTGGAATACACAGTGCCTGAGTTCTGGAGTGTATCTGAATGATTCAGCAACAAATGTTTGTGGGATTATTTTTTTTTGTACTTCCCTTGTGGACAATTCTTTTAAAAGTAAATACAGATGGGTACTAGTTTTGTAGGTCTCTTTAAACACCTGACCTTTTGAAAATTCTTGGGTTTTACAAGAAAACCAGTAGAGAAATATAAGGGGGGAAAAAAGTGTTCTTCCTTTTCCTCAGTGTATCACAATGGACAACAAAAAGCTGAGCCACCTTTTAAAGATACTTAAAGTGACTGTGTTGAGTCTCAGATGAGGGCTCCAAAATGTGCTAGTGGAGATGTTTCAAACCTTGGGCAAAGAGCAGCAGAATGCTCTCTGTTCAAAGTGGTCCCTAATAAAAGTTATAATCTAGTCATTACAGCATTTGGCAACTTCTGTTCTAAATGCTATATGGAAGCCTTCCTTCATTCTTCATAACAGTTTCAAAATGTGAAGGTGGTATGTTATTTTATTCCTACTATGGTGACACTTCTTTTTCTTTTTTCTGTAGATTCAACCAGTTATTGATGAAGTCTTCTCTTTTTCTGAAGTTCCAAAGGCCTTTCAGAAATTGGAAGGAGGACATGCACGTGGAAAAACAGTAATTGATGTAATTAGTAAAAAATAAACTACCTATAATCATTATTGGGTCTGGAGTCAGTCCTTTACTGGTAAGCTGCACTTAGACATGAATTGGGATGTAGGGATTGCTTCCTCTTTAAAAGCTCAGATAGGATGCACACTTTTTTTTAAATGTAAGATCTTTTTTAGAAAAGCTTCGAGTCCTTCATATTGGCCTGTTAATGCACAGACAAATACTCATGTCCCTTAGGTATTTCTACATGAAAACCACATTAGGAATGGAGTTGTAACTTTAGCATAACATTCATTCCTCACTCTTGGGCTAAGAGGAACAGGCAGCAGCAGTTTTTTGTTTGTGGATCTTGGAGGTTTGAGTTTTCCAGTTCCAGCCGAGATGTGAAGGAGTAATGTATGCTTTTTTATTTAACTGGCAGATGTCCTTTTTTCCTTGGCTTTTCCTGGTTCTGTTCACCTTTATTAATGCATACCATTACTTATTACACTGTATTCTCAGAATTTTACATTTTTGCTGTACTAAGAGGTCACATCGCTGTCTCAAGCCCTTTCATCTTGCTATGGCAAATCTCTCCCAGGGTAACTGATCTGAATAGAAGCATGGAACAAAAATCAATCTAACTGATAATTATTCCAGGCATGAAACTCCTGGCACAGCATTTATACAGGTAGGCAAGGCATGATTTTTTTTTTAGTAATTGGGAGATTCTGCTCCTTCCTTATCAGTGCTGCTGATGGGGAAGTGCTTTGAAGCACTATGTGGCTGTTGGTCTGTTTTTAAACGATGCATTTTACCAGAGGGGGTTGGGTTTGCAGTGTGACTTCTCTTGTTGAAGGAAAGTGGTAACCTTCAAATGGAGGTGATGGAAAAATCATGTCAAGCAGTGCTTCCACCAGGGGACAGAAGCAGCAGCCATGTGAGCTGTGACCCCATGTACAAATGCACTGAATACACACTTCTATAGGAGAAGCATCCATTCCACACCATCTCTTCATGCCTCATTAGCAGCTGGTGCAGAGGAATTAGTTAAAAGCACAAGACAGAAGCAAAACTAACTGTAAAACATCGGTTTCCTCCCTTCAGAAATAAATTCCAATAAAAAGTTACCTAACTTAGATTTATTTGTAAAATGCTATATTATATATATAGCAAGAGCACATCAATAAGACAAAGTACCTCTGTTTGGAACCAGTAAGACATTTTCTATGAAGAACTACAAGCAGCACATTTCAGAGCAACAAAATTCAGTGCATCTGTACAGAAGAAGGAAAATTAGTAAGGCACTTCGCTTTAGGGTGGTAACAATAAAAGCACCAGTATCCTTTCAGGCAATACAATAGTAATGAAAACGCTAATTTTAAACAGATTTACTATGCAAGACAAAGGCTTGGATGCTCCTGGGAGCAGCTTGCAGTAACACTCACTGGTCAAAACCAGAACAAAACACAGCAGCATAGTACAAGATTTTGGATTTTACTTTTTTGCCAACATTATTGAAGAAAACCAGCAAGATCAGATTAAGAGCAGGGCAACAGATGAACCTCCTGAGATCATTAGTGTATCTTACTTGTCACAAGCTCTTTATTAAACCAAAAATGCTTACTCTGGATGGCAGAGCTCTTCTCACAACACACTCAGTGAGGCTTGGTTGTGCCATCTACTAGAGCAATCTGACATGCCTGCCCAGCAGTGACCAGCAGGCCACCCACCACTGATGTGTCTCACCAACATCACCAGAAGTACCTGTGAGCCTGGCATTCTCCATGGTAAGCCAAAAAGGCAGTGGCTGAGAAACTTAACCATAATGCTTGGAAGCTTTTGCTGTCACATCAAGTGATACTTTGCCTAAGGATTCCTGTTTTCTATGCAATTTGTGAATTTGGGGAGACTGTACTTGCTGGAACTGTTCCAAAAGGTAAAAATTTAATCTGGCAAACAAGTAAAATACCTGTAACTCAAATGGTAGGCAGCTTAGAAAATGGGCAAGTTCTTCACATACCGATGTATCCTTTTTTTGTCATCCCTCTCTTCTTCTAGCAAAGATCCAGTAATTTACACTGTCCCTCTGCATGAAAAAAACCTAGAATTTTTAAATTTAGGACTCACTATATTGGCGTACTAACTATATTTGAAGGCAAATGTTAAAAACTCTTTGGATGTGCTGTGTGCTAGCAGAACTTCTAAACTTTCCGTAAACGTTTGTTCCAGTGAAACAAATATATTAATTTTCAGTACTGAATATTTCTCTATACTACAGCCCATAGGCCCAACTTGCTATACCCACATACGCATTGCACTCCTGTCCTTTATAAAATAAACTTTAATTACTTTCTTTAGCCCTTCTCTCTGTTAAAAAAACCTTCTAAGAATAACTTAAAATTGTGCTTATTTACTACTCACACAACTGTAACTCCATGAGGTCTCTTCCACCTTTAGTTCTACTCTAACCTGAGCCATAACTACCACACTATTTTGTATTGACTTGTGAAGATTTTTTTTTCTTTTACAAAAAAGATGAAATCATTCTGTTGTTCTTTTTAAAATTGCAAACTCTCATTGTTGATCCTGTGTACTTCAAAGATGGCAGTACTGATCCCAGTGTCCAGAATAGTGGCCAATTCAAACATCATCAACCTTGCTTGCTTGGGTTTATACAACCAGTGGTTCCCAGCACTGTGTCAACTTCTCTTCATTGACTGTGTTGACAACAACGTGGTCACAATCATACTGTGTGCCCCCTGTGAAGAAAAATTTCAAAGAATGCAGATTATCCTTGAAATGGGAGACCTGTATTCTAAAAAGTGCTGGTGTAGACAGATTGCTCCTTGAGGCACTGAAAATTCCAACTGATTCTCATCACTGCCTGCTATTGGAATGAATTTTGAAATCTGGCTCCCTGCTTCTCTCCACCCCTTCAGCCACCCCTCAGTTTATTCAGCCTGGATGGAAAGGAAAGAAGCACTACAATGCAGTCAGGTGGAGCTCCTTTCAGACTGTTGCTTCACAGAAGTCAAATTTGGCTGCTCAGTTTTCCCCTCAACAGTTGTCAACCAACTAAGGATGATGTTTACACGATGACATAAGCCCTGCTGCTAACAGACAATGTGAGCATGACCACATCAGGGACAAGGTCTGGGACTCATTCACTCCCAACCATTGTAATCCTTTATTTTGACAGCTGGATCACAAGTCAGCATACACAGAATGTCACCCAATGTTCAGCTACTTCCACTGCCAGCTGAACATACCTGAATGCAAAATACAACCCTTTCTTAGAGGGGCTTTACTTACATGTTGCAACACCAAACATGTTCTCATTGCAGAGCACCATCAGTGCTCCAATTTAAACTTGAAAGCAAAGAAACACTTGACCAAAGCTGAAAGTCAGAACTGACGTTTTTTTCTCCTGTCTAGCACATGGTGCAGAAGCTACAGCTCCTGTAGCACAACACACCTCTCACCTGAGCCAACACTTCCACAGAGCACCAGGACACTCCTATGGACACCCTCTTTCCTTTCTGCACCCTGATAGCCTCATCCTCCTGGAATGAGCAGAAGGGAAGCCTAGCAGCTAAAAGCTTACAATCTGCTTCAGGAGTGTGAGGGAGACTTTTTAGTGTCACTGCCTCGAATCAGAAGGATCTCTGAGAAGGTTAAACACCAACAGGTTTTCTTTCCTGGCCATTAACAGCCAATTACTGAAAATCAATAGAGACAGCAGAAATACTTGCACAGCTCTTCAGAAAGGGGAGAAAGAAGGGAATGTCAAATCAAACTCTCCCACAGGAAAAAATACCCAGAAAATAAAATCTCCAAAAACTAGCCAGCAGCTGCAAAAAATCACATCAGCTGCACAGTGCATTTACCACTGCGCACATGAAAAATATTTTTTAAGCGGTATCGCATAGAAGATAAACATGTTTCACTGAAAAAAAAAATTCCATCTTTTTCCATTGTTACAAGAGGCTATTTACTAGAGCAGTGCTCTGGCTGAGGCTTTGTGCTGTGCCTGTTTATCCACAAGGTGGCCTTGGCAACTGCACAGCTCAATAACTGCATTCATTTTCTGAAAAATTCATTAGTGCTCAATTTGTGGTCAAGAACAGATCAGCAGAACTGGCAGAAATGGGTAATGGTCCTACCAGGCTTTATCAAAAAAAAAAAAAAAGCAGCTAAAATGTACCTACTCTTTCATATTTATCTTACACATTTAAATAAGTTTTGAAACTAATGGTGCATCTATACATTAATCACCATTGTAAAGTTCTTCAATTATAAATGCATGATACTTAATTATTTTTTAACATGATTAGCTGAAGACAATGCAGCATAGTAGTATTTTTGCTTGCTTGGTGCAACTCAGAATTAACTTTAGAAAAAAGTATGCAGAGTCATTCATTGTGACTGGAGATTCTTCTTTGAACTGGAGTAATTTTAATAAATTTATTGCCATTAAAAGCCTAATGCTGATTAATTATAAAGAAATTTTGTCACCATTTGTACCCATGATGTTAAGGTCAGACATCAGATAACCCTTTTCTCACATTTCTGATGGTCTTCAGTTCTAAAGCACCGACTATTGGGTTTAGGATGGGTTGGTTTGGTTTGTTTTTGTATTTTTTTTTCTAATGAGTGCCACAGCATCAATGCAAAATTATTTTTGAAACAGCTAAGAAAATTGTTACTCTTCCCACCCAAAAAGGCAGTTACCTAAGAATCTGATTGTGTTAGTTCTGCAAATTGTTCCATTTACTGCTTTCAGACCTTCTTTGAAATTATGAAAGCAAACTTTAGAATCGGTACCTACATCAAATTGCTGTGACAAAAGCAACTGTAACTTGCATCAAGTGCACACAAGACCTTAGGCTACTTATTGCAATCTCATGATTGCAATGAAGGTATAATAATTAATAAACAAAAGGAAAAGCTTTTTACCTCCAATCACATCAGCATAGAATCATAAAATAGTTCGGGTTGCAAGGGACCTTAAAGATCATCGAGTTCCAACCTCCCTGCCATAGGGAGGGACACCTCCCACTAGATCAGATTGCTCAGTGCCTTGTCCAGCCTGACCTTAAACACCTCCAGAGAGGGGGCATCCACAACCTCTCTGGGTAACTTGTTCCAGTGTTTCACTGCCCTCATGAAACATACAGAAATACCCAGCGCATACAGAAGCATGTGGCTTTCTCAATAGCCTATGGCTATTGCATCTACAGCTACTATATAAGAAAATCTGCTCTATACAAATTAAAGTTAATGAGAAGCTAGGTTTTTCTGGCTCCAGCATTTTGAAATAATTATATTAGCATCTCCCAGTGCCACCTAAAATTAAGTGAGGGTATCTAGAGTGAGTGGACACTGGGAATACAAGATAAGCAAGTACTGTGAGTAACTAAAGTTTGTGTAGGAAAAACGCCATTTAGGTCCCAGGGTCTGTATAATTCAGGAGGTCAGACGAGCTAATCAGGTCTTTTTTAACTCTAGATTAAAGTAACTATAACACCATCCTTAATTTATAGGCACGTTTAGTGCCTATCCCACTGCAAATGCCATGTAATTAAGACACGGGGTAATGAGATAACACATTTGCTTACCTTTGATATCTAAAACCAGTTTGGGCTTCATCTTGCTATAGATCCTGCCATCAGGACTAATGTGCCAATATTGTTTGTCTTCGTTGCGCTCAAATGAGAGACCGAGTTTAGAGCCAGGAGTTATAAGATTTCCAACAATCGTCAAGCAGCAATCCTCTGCCATCTGCACCAACAGAAAGGCAACAGTTATTCAAAAGACCTTATTCCTGGTATCCACTGGGTTTTGATCAGATAGGAGAGATGTCAGCAGGTGCAAAGAGAATCATGGAAATGCTTTCCCTAAAGGAATGTAATTTTGCCCCAAATTCAGGACTGCTTTTTTTCTTGTGTTCCTGTTTCTGCTGACATTCTCTACTACAGAAGAACATTGAAACACCCATGGCCCAATCAGACCAAAAGGTGCAATTAGCATCTGCCTCCAGCAGTGGCCAAGAGCAGTTGCTATGGGAGATTACATTCACTCTGCTGTATGTTTCTGGCAAACAGCCCCAGTCTATAACCATGGCCAGCCCAGAGACTTTTCCATGCAGAGCTGGCACCTTTAGTATCTGGATGTTTTCTGTCCCATACGTGTTAGCCACTTTCCACCGAGTTCAATGCAATCCTTTTACACACACACCCTTCTGTATCATAATCCTTCTTTGGCAAGGAGTCCTGAATCTTAACTCCTACTATAAAAAAATAATTAAAAATTAATTTGATAGGCAGCTACTAGTTTTATTTTATGCTCTCCTTGCCTCATTCTTCCCCTCTCTGTTTTAAGGGATGTCTTCTCCCACATATTTACAGAGAGTTCAATCATATCATCCCTCAAAATGCCCCCTTTGCAGGCTAAAAATTCCCAGCTATTCTCTTTTCCTTGCATAGAAGCCCTCTGATATCACCTGCTTTTTTGTTTGTTTTTTAATTGTTTCTAGTTCTGCAATAGCCTTTTGAGATAAGAGGACATAACATATATAGAGTGTGTCATAGGATTTTCTTCTTTGGTCCATACTCTTATCCTGGTCGTTCATATTACTCTATGTCAAAACTCTGCAAGTGTCTTTATGGTTAAAAATAGAACTAGTAAATAAAAATCAAGCTTCCTTGAAAAGAATTTTAAGTATTCTCAGTTCATTACAGTTAACAGATTTATGTGAGCAGTAATTTTCAGCAGATAAGACACCTTCCAACTTCTGAATGGACCTCAGCAGCAGATTGTAACTTGTCCCATTTGCCATTACCCTAAATTATATTTAATAATTTAGGGTGATATGGGAGTAAAGTTTTGAACAAATAGTATTGTTTACGATCATAACCTAGAACTGAAGAAAGTAGATTTAGTTACACAGTCCTGAAATTCTCCTCTGTATGTGGGTCACTACTTCATCCACCTTAAAGAAATTCATGAAGCGTCAGGAGACCTGAATTCATACCTGCAATTTCTACCTGTTTCTACCAAAAAGACCAGAACAACTTCCAGAACCTGCTCTCTACTTATCCCACTGATCTAAAACAGCCCTTCCTTGGAAACCTCAGGCATACACCTCAAAGTATAGTGACTCAGAGTCAGTGAGATGACCCAAGCTTACAGGTATAAAGACCCAAGCTCTTCCAATGACCCGCCTCTGCCTACATGCACGCACCTACCCACTCACCAGCTAAATCTTAGTTTTAAAATGTGGTGAAAAACAACTTTGTTCAAAATACAGTTAATGCTATTCAACAGAAAGGTTGCAGAACTCTGCAAAGTTCAGTCTCTGGAGATCAATGTTGGCAGCCTGCACTCTGCAATAAGCTACCCTATTGCTACATAGCATGAGGTGTGTATTTTGTGTGCATTGAAACACCATTTTATGAAATAGAAATAAAATCCAAAAGCATTTGTCCAAAGCCATGTAATACCAAACTGTCACGATATAAAGGCTTTTAGTGAAATGTCTGAGAGGCACTAGAAAACAAGAGTCCTTTTTATATGATATTAAAGCTTTTAGCTTACTTTGCACCATCCTGCTGCCACATAAATCTCTTTTACTACTAAATGTATCCTGTAAACGTGCCCAAACAATGCCTTAGCTCATTAACAGTAAGATTCTTCCCTCCAGCATAGATGACATAGTTATAAGTGGCTCCTTTGAAGTTATACAATCCTACAAAAAGAAGTTCACATGATTCTTTGCAGTCAAGCTGTATTAAAATTACTTAATTTTCTTTGGATGGCATCCCTAGCTAAGACTGTTCATGCTCAAACATTATGAGCTGCTCATACCTCAATGACAATTAGCACAATTTTATGGACTGTGAGAAAAGTAGGACTTCATTTGGAAACTCATACAGAAGCATGGAAAAGGGATGAATTTAACAGAGACAACCTGGAAAAAAACAGTCAAATGCAAAATGCATCTTCTGAATGGATAACATCTACACTAGCTGATCTACCACAAGGTATATGTGGCTCAAAATATTATCAGAAGGGGCCAGCACTCTAAAAGGTCTCCCGTTTCAACACTCTTGTGATATTTTCCCCATGGACAAAGGAAATTGAAGTAGAAGGATCTCATGAAGACCAGACAATCTTCTGGTGTTAATCACACTTATGAGGGTACTGGTCTTTAGAGGAAAAGTAAATGATAACCAAAGTCTCTCAAAATTTGAATTACATCAGAAAAGTTACCATATAACTAGTTTGAATCACCTGAACAAGCCAGAGTTCAACAAAAAAACACAACCAAAAAACTCAATTCTCCAAAGATCAGCCCCTATAAAAAGGCCATAATACAGCAGAAATGGAATAAACCAATGAAATAAATTAATATGATACAGTAGGAATTGCAATCAGAAAGCCCTACTATTGGAGAGGAAAAGAAAAAATTTACATTGAACTTGAACCTCACCTGGCACTTTATGAATCCATCCTGATAAACCCAGATTTGACCATCTATGTCCTTATCTTCTGCAGCCTTTATTCTGAGAAGATTCAGATTGTCTAAGTTTCCATCAGCTGCCATGAATTTTCCTGTTTCCTTGTTTCGAAGCCTGAAGTACACTCGTTTCTGCAGAAAACAACACAACCCTTCAACCACAGTCTCAGTGCAGAACACATCCTGCTCTGCTGAACTTCAAAGAAATTACTGCTCAGTACAGAATCCCCTGCCTCCCCTCTTCATTCAGAAATCTTTTCTAGTCTAGAATTTTATTTCAAAAGTCCATAAATACCTAGGATAAGCCAAGCTTTGAGAATTCATGGAGAATTTTAGGCTTTACTGTGCACTGAGGTCAGTACACAGTGTAAAGCTAAGAATTTTTAGTTGAGAGTAGCACTAACTTCTCTCCACTGACTTCTTGTACAAATGATCTTAGCTTTCATTGAGGGTGCAGTTGTGCAGGGCTGCCAATTTCACTGGCAGCAAAAGTATCACACAGCACATTCATGCTGCTGCTTGCTACACATTAAGTTTCTGTTGAGAAAAGTTCTCAGCCAGGGCCATCAAAATGGATTATCCCTTACTCTGCTTAAGGCTATACAAAGACAACACTCTAGCAGTAAGAAAATGAATTATAAAAACTTGCTCCCTCGATATTACATGGCCCAGCAAGAACCTCAAATGTTCACAGGGTTGCTGCAATGATGGAACAAATTGGATGGTCCTTCTTTCAAGAACAAAATGAAAAGGACACCATGAAAATCAGTTTTGCATAAAATGTGCACAATATTTTCCTACGTAATAAGCAGGGAAGGACTTTTGGCCCTAAATCAACACAAAGTCACTGTTATTTGAAGTATCTAATTTTGATGACCTATACTGTTGTCCCAAAAATGATGCAGATATAATTTGCACCCATGCTGGTCTGTACTAAAACACTTAATTGATATATAGCAGTTATAGCCACTATTTGTTAAAATATTTTATCCAATCCTTGTATGCTGTGTTCTCTACTTTGGTTTAAAGTATGCTTAATGAACAGTTTAAGCAATAGAACTGCAAAGCCACACACATAATCAAATAGCTTTTATTACAGCAAAGCTGTAAAGCAGTTTCTTTACAAAACTGCCATTACTGAACCTTGTGGCACACATCAAGACTTTGAACTGTATAATATTCCCCCACAACATTACAAAATAGATATTGGTATTTGACATTGTCATATCAGAGCCTACTCACCTGCAATAAAGGTCTCAGAGAGCCTATCTGACAATAGCCACTCGTTTTATACCAATCTGGAATTTCCTTTGGTGACAGCAACATCTGACGACCCCTGTAATTACTGTGTTCGTAAATTACCCATCTGTAAAAAAAAAAGAAAAGAAGAATGCTCTTACTGATAAATCCTGCTTTTGGAATCACAGAGTAGTAGTGTTTAGCTTCGGAAAGCCGATGGCATTCTTTTAATAGATCTTCAAAAAAAACCCAAAAACCCAAAACCCTAACATCCCGTCCTGATTTAGATGAAGAGCATAAAGATATTGGACCTCACATAGTAAAGATCTATTATTTAAAAACTATAAGCTGAATGAAATAAAGCATTTTCTTGCCTTAAAGAGAGAACCCAATCTATAATCTCTTTTCAGGAGATACTGTGACTCCTCAATGTATATGCTACATATGCTGTGCATGATAGACGTGTAGAACCTGTAGTTTGTGTATCTTCATTTGGACAAGCCTGACCCCATGGAAAAGAGCTATTAGGGATGCAGAATGAAACAAGCAAAGACTGGAAGTGCAACAGGGTGAAGTTCTCTAGGGAAGTTTGATAGAGACTTTATTTCCAAATACCTGAAAGGAAAAAAAAGGAAAAGAAAAAGAGAGAGGAAACAAGCATACCCTACCACATATCCAACCACACTTACAATCGGATTGAGAGCAACTTGTCAGAACCCGACTTCTGCCTCTCTACTACTGGCACAGGCAGAAAATTGCCACTAGGCTTTGAAACCAGCTGCAGTGTGGTGAAATTTCTTGGGTTTTCTCACACTGATTTGCTGAGATCATCCAAGAGTCATAGGTTTTTAAGTAAAAGAACACTCAACATGCACATTTTCTGTTACCCGCTTTCCTCCAAATGATTTCTCAGTCACTGTCTGTATCCAGAAAAAGTACACTCACCTTAATTTTGGTCCTTTTCACAGCCTAACAGACATCTATGCCCAGGTATGAAATTAAGAGAATCATAAAAAGATGGCTCTTAGCAAAGGAAGAGAAGATGAAACCTCTTCAAGAAGAGAAGCACTAGAGGCAAGGACCCTCTGAAGTCTGTATTTTAGCACATTTCAGCAGCTGACCTTGCTAAAATGAAATCACAACTTTTGTATTATACTCTACACATTTTCAGTGATCAATCAGAAAAAAACCCCACGTCTATTACTTGGATAGGAAACATACACAATTCACAATTCTGTTACCCAGAATCATGGTAACCATGTTCTAGGCACAGTAGTTTGGTGCTTGACTTCATGTTTTCTCAGGAGACTTCAGAATTATGGAGCCTATTCCTTTTTTTCTGACCTTTAGGTTTCAAACTTGAGTTCAGCATGCTAAGGAAACCCTTTGACCAGCTTAGCCAAACAGGGAAAATTATTTGCTCTACAGATCTGCTGTTAGCAACCCACTTGAGGGCAGTCTTAAGCCATCCAACAGCATCCCTCTAGTTCACACCTTGGAAATATACCTCTTAAAAGATAGAAAAACAAACAAAAAAACCCAAACAAAACAAACCATACTTAAATTGAAAGACACGGTAACTATCATTAAAAAAAAAAAAGTAAAACATAACAAATCAAGAATCAGTCTTTTTCTTCAAGTTAAAAAAACCCTGAAGATATACTTCCCCTGAGTATAGAGGGGATAGAGTGTAACAGCAGAAAAAAGCACAAAGAAATCTAACAGATCTGCTGGAGCACTGAAAGAGAGCACATGAAAGTAGTTCCCAGAAGGCTTACAGACATTTTTTAAACATCATCTCAGAGTATTTTTTGTAAGATCTTCAAAAGTAAATTACAAAACACATCTGCTTAAAAATAGCTAGTGGATTTAACTGCTTCATTCACAGCCCAATTCCAGAAGGAACAGGGATTTTAAAAAAGGGATGTCTTTTCTGTTATGGCATGAGAGAAGACAGTAGCTTTCTTGTGAGCTTTATTCAAATTTACTTCATTTTATCACTGACTAGTGCCCTGCACTAGAACTTTTCTGAAAGAGGATGTGAAAAAGTTTTCCAAGAAGCAGCTCCATCAGTGCACATAATTGATATTCCAATTTTCTACTCTTGGTTTCTAACATCTGTAGCTTTTCTGTTGAAGTAGGACATTATTCAAAATAATCAAAAGTGATTTAAAACTTACATGCCACCAAGTACTTGAACTGAAGCTATTCGAGGATTGTATCCCAGGAACCGGAGATTTAAGACTTCTGTAGTAAACTCGATTTTCTTTCCTTGGTAATCTACCTTTTCAAAAAGGGCTATGCATGGCTCAGATAGCTCCTGCAAGAGGAAGATGAGCACTTTTAAGGGATGATAGAACTCCAGATAGTAACTGAACATCATTACTCCACACTGCCCTTTTATTTTAGAGGTTTCTTCTTGACTGTTCAAGATCAAAAGACCTTGAATGTTTTTGCTCTGCCACAGGGCTGCTTTAAAGAATGAATAAAAAAGTAATAAAAAATTCTTATATAAAACACATAAAACTCCTTTACCTTAAGGTACACACAAATGTATATCTTATGTTTTAAAATATATTTTAATTAATGCCATATCCCTCTTCTATTGCAAAAAATCCATTCACTGCAGGAATTTTCACCTTCAGAGCTGCACATGCAGTAAGATGATACTGATTTCTACAGCTTCTAATGACAATAGCCTTGTCTCTCTCTCCCTTAAAGCTCTCATTTTTAAATCTTAAAGTAGCATATGGCAGCATCAATCTCTGACTAGACAGAAGCTTCAAGATTCATTCTTCAGAGGTGAAATTCACATTTCATGCAAACAAGTAACATCTGAATCCTCCCCAGATTGCTGTGGGAAGAGGACTCTTTTTCCTTTGTCATACTACCTCTGGTGTCAAAGGGACTCTACCCACAAGAAGCTCCCTACGTCACTGAATCTATGTTAAATGTGTACTAGATAATAAACCTGTAACTCACAGGAGCTGAAAGGTAAGGGTTTGAAATCCCTCTGGGTAAAGACAATCAAGCCTGAGTGACCTGGTGTTAATTTGTGCTCATAGATACGAATGACCCTGCCACTTCCCTTCTCGCTAGGCATCCAGCAATGACTGGATAAAGCCAAAGGCACAGCTCAAAGAGCTTCTTCCTGCTGGCATATGCTGATCATGCTCAAATCACATCAACTGCATCAGGAACACCCGACATGATGTGAAGTCTCGACAGACCCACGTCTGGCCTCAGGCATGGAAACAGCCCCTCCCAGGCACAGGGTGGCTCCAAACATGCACAACAGCCAATATCTGCACTTCCATGTGACATAGCTAGGTAAGACCTCATGTCTCCCAGTTTCTAGACTGTGTTTAAATTCTTCCTTAATCTTCCTTTACATGTTTAAGGGCTCAGATGACAACATCTAAAGGAACAGGTCTCCCAGTTTAATCCAAAAATCAGAGTATGCTCATATCCACCATGAAGGGTTAACACCAATTAGTTTGTGATGGATCATCACAGGCAAAGAACCTAACACGAAGTGTCACACTACCATGTGTGACCCCTCAGCCCTTTTACAGACCTGCATCTGTACTGAGGCTCGTCACTGGCCAGGCAGTAGCCCTTGAGCCATATGCAATGCTTCAGAAATAACCTGCTTACTAAGAAAACACAGACAGAAAAGGAAATCCTCCAATTTTCAGCCACACCTCCTACTCAAGGCATTTTTTCTTACATTCAGCAGCATGTCTTCTATAAAACGTTGCTCACAGAGAGAAAGAAGTGCAAGTTCAGCTCATGAGTTTCCTTACAGTATTTCCCATTTAGTCCACTGTACAAAGCTGGTGATCCTGTAAATCTACATGCAATTACTTTGCAGAGACACTCATTAAAAAAGAAGTACTTCCAGCTCGACTGTCCAAGCATAAATCATATTCACACTTTTTTTTAATGGTATTTCCAGCAATATCAAGAAGGAAAAATGCTGTTTCATATCTGCAGCACAAACATACAAGGAACACACAAAAAGATAGTGGTATAAAAAAAACCCTCCCAAACAAAAACTAAAACCAAAAAACCTTCTGCATATGAATGAAAATCTCTTCAACTTCCATTTTCAGGTTTATTGAACATCCTTTTCATTTCCTTTGATACATGCAAAGGAGAGTTAAAACTAGACAGTATAGCAACATGACCATATTAAAATAGCAAAAGTGCTTAATGTATAGACAGGTCACAGAAAAATCACAAGGAAAGTTATGGGAATGGCAGATGGTGAGGAGGAATTAAGATGGGCAGAGCCAAAAAAAAAGTCCCAAAATAAATCTGACTGGTGAAACCAGCATAATAAGGTTCAAGCTTTTGTAAAATTATGAAAAATAAACTGTATAATATGAACATTTCCACCTAACTTTTTAGTCTCTGCATCCTGTTTCACTATTAAAACTGAGCAAAGCAACCCATTTTTCTCTTCTTGGCAGGTAGGAAGCCCCTGAAGAAGGAAGCAACAGCACATGTCTTACACACAGATGCAGCTCCATGCTACTGTCTGATACATGATAAACTGTAGGGCATTTAAAGGAGGCACAAAACTGGCATTGGCTGTTTTAAAATAAGTCTCTGCCATAAATAATGTATTTAGGCTTAAAAAAATAAACCCAAACATTTTAAGCCCAAGAATTTAACACAAGAACTTAACACACTGACACATACAAAAGAGCCTATTTTAGTTCATGGTGATCACCCACCAACCTTGGCCAGAAACACTTTTATAATTTTTTTAAATAGGGAGCTATGACTTTAATCTGGAGAAAAAGAGGACGAGGAGAGACCTCCTTTCTACAACTTCCTGAAAGGAGAGAGGGAGGTGGGGGTTGGTCTCTTCTCCCAAGTAAGAGATAATAAAACAAGAGGAAATATCCTCAAGTTGCACCAGGGGAGGTTTGGACTGGATAATAAATAAAATTTTTACAGTGAAAGGGTTATCAAGCATTGAAACAGGCTGCCCAGGGAAGTGGTTAACTATCTGTTGAGGTATTTAAGAGACAGATAGACACACAGCTTAGAGATAAGATTTAGGGATGGTTCTTGTTAGAGCTGGGTTGGCGGTTTGACTGGATGACCTTAAAGGTCCCTTCCAACCAAGGTAATTCTATGATCAGTGCATTGGGCAGCCAAAGAGTTCAGAAGGCAGACATCCTAGCTGCAGATATTTATTCACACTATACATAAAGATGCTCTGAAGACACGAATGAGGATGGATGACAGCCTTCAGTTCTCCTTTGTCAACAGCTACATCTCTGACTGGCACCCAGAATTACAGTGGAGTGCAATATAGTTGCCAAATTCAAAGGAGAGTCAGTAGTATACTCCTTTTTTTAAATTAGTACCATCTCTTCAAATTGCCACATGTTCCTGGATTCTTGACCACATTTTGCTAGTAATTACTTTGATCTTAAAAGATACTTGCAGATACCATAAGTGATCCATCATAATGATTGGTTATAGCCTTGAACAAAGTAATTTCTTACCACTGGTGAGTTACAAAACAAACTAAACAACATTAACATGTATCTACCACACATAACACCACTGTCTGATTTTGCCAAATGGCATTGGGCGTTGCTTTACTCTATCAAGAAGGGTGCATTATTTTATGATTAACTCAAATTGCATTTCCTTGATGATAGCAATAGTGGTTTATAATTACATGTGCTCCATGCAAAGTTGCTTAGTTAAGTCTGCTTTTTTAATATGCATAAAAAACAAGGTCCTCAGCACAGACACTTCCCCAAACTGTCCTATTGACATTTCTCAACCTGTTCTATGTAGTCTCACCTACTGAGAAATTAAAAGTCTATTCTCAATTGCTTTTACAGAAGGCCTCTTTATAAGCTGTTATTACAAACAGTGATCCAGGCTTCTGTGATGTCTTCTCCTTTGTAGAAACAGTACAGAGGTCAAAAAACCTGACTGGACCTAGGACATTTAACTGCTACTGCATAGAAAATAAAAGTACTCTTCTGCTGTCTGTGTGTCTCCTTTACTGTTAAAAAATAGGTCAGAGTCATCAGTGTACTTAGCCCTATTTTGCAGTATTTCTAACAGCTTTACTTACAATATTTATAATCTGTAAAGATTTCAGAACTGCTTGGAGTGAACAACCCATTGCTGCCAGATCAGGGTAGATTCCTTCTTCTAATACATACTGGTTGCCAGAAAACTCCTCCTCATCATACATTACACAGCTGCAGGAAGAAAAGAAGAAATTGACTCTTAAAAGCTGTATTTAAGTTGAACCACGTTAGTGCTTCTCAGTCTTTAGCAAGAAATACGGTTAGAGATGTTCTTAATAATATATATGATTTTGTCCTTATAAGCTAAAGTTTGATGTGTAAACTGCAAAGCACTGGTCACAGTAAGTTCCTACATGTGAAACCATTTCAGGCAATAGGAAGCTGGATGTTTCTTAAATTTTTTTACCATTTTAGTGACTTTGCAATATTCAGTTAATGTAACTTACCTGCCATCTAAAATTTTTGAAGACTTTACAGCAAATGAATCAATGCATCCTGTGTTTTTGTCAAGTATTTGGCAGTTGCCCTTGAACTCAGGCTCTGAAAATAACAGGACCTTTAAAAAAGTACAAAACACCATTTAAGAACAATTAATTCTTCAACTTTCAGTAATGTGCCTCTAGCATAACTTTTATCAATATATTACAGCACACTTAAAAACATCCACATTTCCTCAGTTACATAACTTATTAGCTCTTCACTATTGCAATCTTCCTTCAGACAGAAAGGTAAAAATAGCAAAAATTACTTCTGGCTGTGCATCACAGAATAATTAAACCATTAACAAAGACAGCTCCTTGGACTATCCACTAGAGAAGAATAGCCAGAATAGGCACATCTTTAAAGGGCCATAAATGGTTTTGGTTTAGATTATTAGTCCATTTAATCTCCAAAATGCATATTCTCACCACTAAATGAAATCTGTTTTTCAGAACATAAACTAGGTGCAATCTTGCAAAAGTACTCAGACAGCATGTCAACAAGCACAGTATAGATTCCCAGGGCAGATGTGCTTTATGTTCCTGTTACAGCCATAGTTAGTCATGTCAGCTCTTCTTTGCTTGGAGGACAAGAAAGGGTATGTCAGACAGTCTTTTGTCCTTGTTGAAAAGAAAAAAATTCTAAGGAGTGAACCTGCTAATTTGGTTAGAGGATAATTAACCCTGATCACACAGAAGTCATTCACATTATCACATGCCTACCAGCTTTGTTCACTCTTTGCAGAGATACAAGTGTGGGCATGTAGAGCATTCTCCAAAGAGCAACATGCTGACACAGAATGCAGTCTTGTTGACTACAAGCCATTACTTCTTTGTTTCCTTAGGATAAGGTCTTAATAAGCACATAATATATAGCTGCAAATAATCTTTCATGCACATAGCTGAAAATAAGCAGCCTTGAGATTTTTATTCCCTATAGTTCATATATTATCCCTATGCAGGACAGTCCATTAGGATTCCATGCTACTAATCAAGAATGCAAACCAAGACAGCCAAGGACTCTGTCCCTAGTTTCTAGTTCCATGGCATGCTCACCATTTTGACTGCAAATAAAATTGACTTTGTACAGGGACAAACATGAAAAGGTTCAGAATTAGGAAAGGATGAAAAAAGCCGCCCATTAGTCTCACTGTTAAAACTACATATTAGTTCGTACTTGCACGCAGGAGACACTCCAACATAAAAATATGTTAACTCACTGAACAGACAAGTTCTCCCTGCCATTTCTTTCTCTTAGTTATTGACAAAGGTGGCATTAACTTTTAAGCACAACTCAGCAGTATTTGTGAGTGAATGAGAGTCCCTTCCAGTGCAACCACCATTAGCAGGTCTGTTCACCAAAGAACTGTGTTCAAAAGGAATTAATTCTCAACTATATGATGAGATGGCAGCTGTGCATTGTGTCTTACTTAAAGGGGCAATGAAAGCAGCCTTCCTTCACCTGAAGTTCTCACTCTGACTATTCAACCATTTGTGCAAATACCTGGGTATTACATTAGACAAAAAGCTATTTATTTTTATGCATTACAGACTGTGTTTCATGTGTCTTACCTTGACTTTACCACTTTCACTTCCAACAATATCCTGCAAAAGTTCAGAGAGGACAAAAAAAGAAAAATTAAACAGTGATAAAATAACAAAGTTTCACTACTAATTGTTTTAAAGGATGTAAATAGAGTTGATAGAAATAGCATAGCTTCAAATATTTCAGAGAAACTTGAAAAATAAGTATAAAATAAGCTGTTTACCATAACGATGGGCTGAACTGAAGATATTTTGCAATTCTTTCCCCCCCATGCCTCAAAGCTGGGGTACAGCCCTTTAGACAGTATATACTGCTCCCCCGTAAACTCAGGATTCTCATAAGCCACCCACCTAAGAGAGAAAGAGGAACAGAGTCATAGGTAAAAGTGACACTAATTTTGCAAAATACAAATCTGAATATTCACTACCATTTTAATGTTAGAATAAATAAAACATTTTGCCACACAAGTGCCAAACTATGATGCTGATAAAACCCTAAAAACCCCTGTGTTGTTTGATGCTCCAAAACTCATGCAAATTTCACTTCCATTCACCTTTCTATGAAGATACAAATCATAGGGAATTAGCTGAAGGAGGTCACATGTTCAAATACATCATCTGCTATGCACCCTAAAAGCTGCCTCCAGTAAGAGCATTTCAGATTTTTCACAACTCTGTTTTACCTAGATCAGGTTCCTCTCCAGAAAAATAGATACTAGAACACAATTTTTGGGCAGATAGCAATACTGATTCCTAACGTTGCTTGCACCCTCAGCTCAGTTGTGTTCAAGCAAAAGCACCCTAAACAGAAAGCTGAGTTTCAACATGAGGCACCCAAGCGAATGACAGCAACCTGCTCCTTGCTAGGAATCATGGACATCAGCAGGAAGAACTTCCTTGAAAACTAAGCATTAAAACATCACAAATTTGACCAGACTGATGAATGTATTTAATTCAAACCCATTATTACATGACTACTCAGTCAGATCATCAGATGTGTGACACTGGCCACAGAGATTTCTGCATCAAGACCATAACTTCTCTCTCAGAATATGCCTTTTTGTAAGACAATGGACTTTTGAAATACATGCTTAAAGCATTAGAAATGCTATCAAATCTCTACATATCTCTCTCCAACATTCAGTTAGTCCTGCAGCACTTTATTTCTAGTCTAAAGTACCTGCTAATAGCTACACTTGCTGCGTACAGTGTACTACATTCAATAAATTTTTTATTGCAGCATTCTTCTAACCTTGGGTCAATACTGAAAGCCTAGATAAAGCATTCCCTTATCAGTACTACCTTTGGTTTTGTGATAAGCCACATAACTTCCACTGCCTTTCACTGCAGGACTTTTCAAACTTCCCCATAACGGCATTTCTTTTAAATGCATCTATTTTGTTTGTTGGTTGGTCTTGTTTATTTTTTTTCCTCTAGAGTGCTGATATTACAACTAGCCACAGTAAACAGCTGAGTTTCATTCATTGTATTTATGCAGGGATCAGGACATCTTGCTGGTTCATGGTTCTTCCAGATAACCTTCTACTCACAGTCAGCCAGCTTTTAATTTTAGCCAAAAAGTTTACACCAATACCTACTTTCAGTGCATTCTTACAAAGTTTCAATAGGATCAGAAAACTTCACATCATAAAGCTGTAAAATGATATGAAACTTTGTAGTGAAAGTTAACTCTCACCATTTAAATTCACCATAAAATGGCCTGTGTGTTGAGCAACTAGACTCTATTAAGCTGCAGTTTTATTCCAAGAACAAAGTTGCAGCAAATGTAAGAAATGGGGTAACTTCAAACTGAAATAAAGTTACATTAATACGTATGTGCTGAGAATATAAAATCTATATTATTTGTCTGTGGCAAACACTCCTATAGTGATTCACATTTATCACCATTCACATCTTTTGGTTTGCCTCAGATCTAATCAATTATTCTAACACGTTATGCACTAATTACTTAAGGCATATTTCAAGGCACATTTCAAAATCACCCCATAGTGATTAATCAAGGAGACATTGGTATGTACAATAAATTGAGCAGGCAATTCAAATGCTTCAGGTGTGTCTATACCTGTATGCCACATACACCAAAAGCTGTGAAAGTGAGGTTTTCCTTAACCCACTTCTTCAGCAGACATTCATTAGATTTTTCAGAGCACACATACCAGGATATAAGACATGACAACTTAATCTGATTGACATCTGTACAAACAAGTGTTTCCGGTGTTAAATGAATGATAAAACGTATCACATGCCTCCCAAGAAACTCTTAACAGCAGTTATTTTATTTCACCCCATCTAGAAAGAAGGCTGAATACAAAAGTAACCAACACCTCACTTTCAAACATGTTTACTTTGAAATCAGTACAGTTTAAGGAAGTGCCACTCTCCCATGCCAGTCAGCCAATGCAGTCAGAGAGTCAGGGCTTATAAGTGAACTTGTGCTTCTCCACTTCATTCAGAAACTCATATGAACAAATAACATCAAGGAGAGACATCTGAATTCAGCACCAGCTAAACCTGTCAGACCTCAACACTACCCCCTGGGAAAAAGCAATGCCTTAATTCAACTTCTGACTAGCAGAAAGGCCTGGAGAACAAGTCACTGCCTCTATATCTAAGGAAGAAAGTCACATTCCAGCTGCCAGAGACCACAAAAACTGAAGCACTGCACTGCTACGAGGCAACAACAACTATGCCCCACAGGGAGGAAGTTCTCCTAACACAACATTTTTTGTAACCCCCAGACCTACAAACTGCCTTGGTTAGGCTGAGCAAGAGCTGCTGCCAGGATGGTGCTGGAGACCTTCACTCCTCTTCACCACTCAAGTCCCTGGAGCCAGAGACAATTATCTATTGTTGAGACTATTAAACATAGAGTATCTTTCCCCAAAGCCGTTTATATAACATATCTAGGAAGCACAACTTCCAACAGTGTCTGGAAGAACAACCAAAAAAGATCCCAAATATCAGCTTTGCCCACAATTTGCCCAGGATTCATCTTCACTTTCAAAACATTAGCCATTTCTCATCACAAATAACCTAAGTCCTGGAAGGACCTTCTCTTCCAGCTACCTAAGAAGTGGCAACACATTTAAATATTGTAAAAAGGAAGCTCTCAGGTACAGAAGGCTCCCTGTAAGACCTGAAATGCAATCCACTTTCTTTCTAAACTTAAACACTACTCAGACACAATGGGTTAAAATTGGCCTATACATGCTAATCAGACAGAACTAGAAGGGGCCAGGGATTTAAGCATCACTTACAAATTTCTAGCATGATTAACAGAGGTAATACAATTCAGTTCATAGGAAAGAAGTTCTTTACCATACTCCTCCACGATTCATAGTATCTCAGGGACTCTAATTTCATGACTCTTGGATAGAGTTTTCAAATGTCAGTTTAGCTTCTTTCACAGACAGATGGAAAAGGAAGACTTGTTTGAAATGTTCTCCCATGGAGTATCCAAGGGCCCTTGCCCTTTTCAGCTCCTGGGGAGGTTTATTCTTGTACCTAGTATCTCTTTAGTTTCTCCTTTGTTACCTCTCCAAGTATATCTAGATTAAATCTATCTCCTGTATATGAACCAATTATCACCTTATGATTTCCTTATCATCACAATCCACATGTAGAATAGAAGCAGCCAAATCTGCATTGTGGACTAATGTGAAAGTTAGGGGAAAACCAGGCTAATGAGAGCATCACAGTAAAATGCCTACATTAAAACACAAAACTGGAAAAGTTCTTCCACCAAGTTCAAAAAGTATTCAATAAAAGACAGAGGCTTTTTCAGTATTTATAGCAAAACCTTCGTGTTTATAGATAAAGAAAAGGCAACTTCAAATGCAGCTCCTGCTATTCTGATCACCATTAAAAAGACAAGTTTGAGGAGTCGTTAAGCAGAAAGGAAATCAAAATCATACAGCAGTTGATTCTGGTACTTGTTTAAACTTGCACAGGGTGTTACCTGCTGCTACTAAATACTTCCATTCTGCACCCTTAAAATTCTGCCAACTTGGAAGTGAAGATCAAACCCTACTGAAAAGCAGAATGGCCTCTCCCGTTTTCAGACAGCCTGCACTGCTTTCTCTACCCCCAATGGCAGAAGAACAAAATACTATGGATTTTATGTTTGTCCAATCTCCCAAGAGCAGAATATCAATTGATTTAAAGTAAGTCAATCCTCATCACCTTAGGCACTTCCCCTTCTCCCCCCCCCCACCGTGAGATGCTTCTGCAACAGATTCAGCAAACATGCCAAAATATTGCTTGGACACATTCTTCAGAACATCAAAGCTGAAAATGTTCATGCACTTGGTGCCCAATTACCCTCAAATTCACTTCCCAAAGGCAGAGCTGGGCTGTCTTCAGCATATTGCAGTCTAAACATGCAGATTAGGTTAGAACTAGTTCGGTAGTATCTGTGCTCTGCAGTGTCAGGTTTTCTTTTCTTTGATATACCCTTTAAATTACACAGCTATCAAATTAATTGTGTGGGAAATACAGATCTATTATCTGCTATTGCTAAAACTGCTTAACTCAGAAGCCTGTATTTTAAAAATTGCTGTGAAAGGTTCAAGGCTTCTTAAGTTTGACTTTCTTTTTAATGAAGTATTTTCAATGCAATACTAGGAAGATTACTTTAAAATATTATGACAAGCCTTTATTGAATCTGTCACAGTTCAGAGTGACATCATGTACACTACACTCTAAACTGCTCAGGAAATTGCTCAATGGATTATTCATTACTCTATGACTGACTTCTTGGAAGGAAAGATATTAAAAATTGTCTACCTGAACTGTTACTTAACACTTGAAATAAAGCATTTTATAACCAAGCATGACTTAACGTGAATCAGTCAGCCTCTCACACATCAGCATTTAGTAAAAGCACCACCACAAAATCCCTACTTGCAACCTCAAAAAAAAAAAAAAAAAAAATGAACAAGACTGTTGAAGAATTGAATGCCAGAATCAGGTGCATGGTTCATAACAGGTAAATTCTTGAGAATACTACTGCTACAAATTAGATTTTTAAGAGACTACAGGGTGTCTGGGACAAGAGTTTAGCTAGCAATGACTTCTAGCAGCCTTTACCATCAGAATACTCAAGCCAGTCTTAATTACTAGAGTACTCAAACTCAAGTATGATTCCTATCTCAGCTCCAGCAGACACGCTTATTATTACAGCTACACAAAGAATGTGATAGGAAACCTGCAATTTGTTTCTTAACCTTCAGAGGTGACCCTTTCCCATGGATTTCCCTTGCACTTTACAGGAGACAAAAGTACACAGTAGCTTCAAAGGTCATAAGGCATAAAAGAAAAAAAAGCCTGCTGTGGCACTGTGTTCACATACAAATTAAAAGCATTTCTCTGGAATGCACCGAGCTTGATTCTGCAGCCTTCATCCAGATAAAACTTGCAGAGATATCACATGGAAAGATTTAGGGTGTGGCTGGGTAAGGCAGAGCTTTCAGCAAGTCACCTGCACACCAGGCAGGGAGAGAGACTGCACAGCTCATACATTTTGCATGTTTAGAGACACCATTGCTAATATTTGTTTGTATTTCCAAAACAATTTGATGCAGACTGTAATAAGCTGCAATTACGTACTAAAAAAAATCAAACAATAAATTTCTCAGCTGTGTGTGACAACTCAGGTGTTACTGTGTTAATGGTGTTAATAACCCTGCCAATTCAAAGTTTTGGGAATCACTGTGGTGAAAAAAATCCAATAAAAATTGAGGCCATGGTACTAACACAGTGGCAACCTACAAGCTGCACTGCAAAAATGATGCTTCTTTTCATAACAAAGTCTCTGTAAGATCAGAATGTCTTAGTGAGCAGGGTAAAAGTTCTATTTAATACACAACTGAGCGAAAGAGCAAGGAATTTGCCTCTGGTCAAAGGCTATGAATTATTTCCATAACAATTTTTGCTGTTGAAACACTTGTAAAAAAAAAAACAAACCAAAACACACAGCTACAAGCTATTTCTACATTCATACTTTCATACTTTGAAACCTCATACTTTCATACTTTGTGTATGTCAACATTTCCTGAGACCACTTGATCTTACAAGAAGAAAGCAGATTTACAGTACAAAGACAGTGCATACACATTTACAGTCCATTAGAAGAAAAACTGAAAAACATCTGCAAATAGTATCAAATACTAAAAAGAATAGTACATTTAAGATAGGGATGAAAAACGTCACTTACACGCCACTTAGGACATTTATAGACTGTGTCCTTAGCCCATATCCAGTGTCTTTTAAATTGGAAATAATTCCCAACACATTAATATTGGAACCCTTTGATCCGAAGTCTTTTTCACTGAACATTATCATATGGGAACTTGTGAAGTCCTGTTAAAACAAAGAAAAGTATCAGAAAGAAAAATGCAACAGGATGTAACAATGCACTCAGAAGACATCTACTACATGTTCTTGAAACTTACACCAACAATTGGTCGCAGTGACTGCAGCTGTTCATCATAGCCACCCCAGTCTGTCCAGTCCCGATATGCTCCTTCCTCCAGCAAGTACTGATGGCCTTCAAACCCAGGCTTCTCATAAGCAACCCATCTAAACAACAACAGAATCTGGATGTGAAAATGGACAACTGCCACTCCCTGTTGCTGTGTGAAATTTGCTCTTTTGCTCTGAGTATTTGCAAATTTAACCCAAGCATATCTCTAAATCCCAAAATGAAGCAAATGGGGAAAACAAACAAGCCCTGAATTCGCCCACTGCAGTTTCCAGCTTGTGGAGTAAAGGGGAAAACAAAAGGGAAACATTGCTGGTATTTTCCCACACTTACACTCCTCCCAGTACTTTTATGGATCCCACTGATGTAAATGGAACTCTAGTCTTTTCTTCTGATTCCTTGCCATCGAGCATAAAGACCTCCGATTCTATTTCCACATTACTCCCTTCAAAGAAAGGCTTCTCGTAAATAATCACCTGTAGTGGAAATGAAATAAAAGGAAAGTTGTAGAGTATGAAAATTTGACAACAGGAAGTTTCTGCTTTTTCACACAGAGAGAGAAGGCAAGATTACAAAACTAATTAGTGGAATCTCTCACTTCAAGATGTCTTCAAGAGATGCAACATGAGGGCAAGAATGTTCACTACTTAGCTGCTGTTAATGCTGCCACATATGTGAAATCTTAGATTATGGATGTGTAAATGTGACCATAGTTGCAGTTTCACACTGTGATCACATACAGTTGGACTAGTCACTAATTGCTAATAGCTGGCACACAATCAAGATATATCTACTCATGAGTAATTAATATGATGTAGAATACCTATGGAAAATCAAACAAATACTGGCTTTTACCTTCGGCTCTCCACTGAATTCAACTTTACGGCCACCCTGTTAAGAAAAGGAAAAAAAAAGTTACCTAAACAGTGACAGACAAATTATCAGCAACTATAAAATTTTACTCTTCACAAGACAGAATTAAGATGAAGCCTTTCTTGAAGAACACAAATTAATATGACAAAGTAGATTAATAACTGAAATGGATGAAATAAAATCTTGAAAGTTCAATGATTAAAAAAAAATTTAAGCCTAAAAAGAGTTATCTTCTTGTGGGTCTTGGAAAACATAGCCATCAGAACACATTTCTAATACAAATATATACAATACAACTTTCTAGTAATAGCAATATTTTACCATTTTCAAAGGTCTCATAGACCTAATGTAGGCTTCCTTCTTCTCCCAAAATGCTAAATTAGGATATTCACCAGGTTCCAACATTAAAGGGACTCCCTGGAAACCAGGTTCTTCATAAATCAGCCACCTGAAGTGAAGGAGAGATGAAAGCAAAAGATGAAAGACCCAGGACATTTCTGAACAGTAAACATGACAAAGTGCTTACTTTAGAAAAGACAACATTGTACTCCTGATAAAATTTTGTTTCTTTACCATCACAATTGCCAACTATTTTGCTGCTAAAAGCCAGCAAACCTCTAGGAACCACTGATAAAGAACACTTTGTTTGAATAGGAAACAGAAAAAAAACCAAACCATACAGAAACGACAGGAAGAGAGTTAGAAACTAACACTATTTCTTATCTGAGGGGAATTCATGTTTTAAACTGAAGTTTCAAGGCTTAAGCTTACTTTGTATTGTTTTTAGAACAGTTTTAAAATAGGCAAAAACTTTCAAGAAGGCAAAAGATCTCCATTAATAGATTTGTTGCAAATTCTGTTCAATGGAGAACTCTAAAACTTGCATTACTTACACATAAAAAACCCCCACACCTCTGAGATTTACTTCCTCACGGCTTGTAACTGCTAATGGATCTGCTTTGAAAGACAAAAGTATCAAAATTCCCGACTGAGATGGCAGCAGTAGCTTTATGCAGTATTTTTAAGAAAATCTCGCTAGAAACAAAAAAGCATCCTGCTGATCTCTGCATGAGGATGCCAATATATTTCTTCCAGTTAAATTTACTGATCTCTTACAAGTGCAGCATGGAGCCACATAGACATTAAACAGGAACACTATAGTTTTATCTTTAGATTCATTGTCATCTATAGTTGAATGTTTGATACATTGCACTTGCAATGTTCACAAGCCTTCAACTTCAATGCAATAACTTAAACAGATGGAAGCCTAAGGAGAGAATACAGGCAGAAGATAAAGGTGCATTGACTCACTTTTGTTGGCAGCTTTTGATAAACAGCAATTAACTGTGAACACTGGGAAACCTTAAGAACATCCAACCACACCCACATGGCAAGGTGACTCAGAAACAGAGCTTCCCTCCCCTACCAATACAGGGAGCTACCAAGGAAAGAAAAAACCCTGCAATATGCAAAAACTGCAGCTGCTACCAAATTTCTCATAAAAGCAGTTGTTAAAACCCAGCCTGTGCTGGACTAATGAACCGGATGAGGCTTTGAGCAACCTGGCCTGGTAGGGGGGCTGGAATGAGATAATCTTGAAGGTCCCTTTCAAACCAAACCATTCTATCAGACTAAGATAATTTTTTTGCTTTCTGGTGCAAATATTAGTCCACTTTTCCTCAGGGGATACAAATGCAACAGAGTGAAATTATGACTGTAAGAGTTCACACAGCTTTAGCTCAAAAAAAGTCATACTGATGCAAAGTATGTCTGAAGTCCAAGAGATGTGCACAAGCCCTACTTCCTTTCCAAAAACTTTGTAATTTCACAAAACGCTTCTAAGCAAGAAACAGAAACCTGGTCTAGGGAGATGTGATCTTGCCTGAGGCAGGAAAGGTGGAATCAGATGATCTTTGAGGTTCCTTCCAGCCCAAACCATTCTAAGTTAATTAATAACTATTAACATTTGATTACTCTTGGCAGACATATCATTAGATGAAGCTTGCATTTCTATAGAAATACCCTTTTTCCAGAGAACCAACTACTTGGACATATAAAAATCTGCCTGTATACCCAGGTGCTTCATTTTTTTCCAAATCAAGGTATAAAGATTTAATTAGATAAAATGCACTTTACTGATCAATCAAAATGCCATGTGACATATTTGAACCCATGTTTTCAGTGGTAAGTAACATTTATCCTTAGCACAGCAGCTTCTGACAGTTAAACAGATCAAGGCAAATGCTGCCAGTGCCCAAACACACCATGGACAACAGGTAACAACCAAGGTCTGCACAGCCTGTAAAACATTTTGGAGGGCCTAATATCATTGAAAGTTGTTCTAAACTCTTACTTTTTCTGAAAATAGCCTTCCCCTTCTGAATACTTTACCCAGTAATACTCTGACATATGTTTCCAGAACTGATTTTCAAGCTTGTTTAATAAATTACCAAAACTAGCACTGGTACAATGTTTGAATTGCTCCTGAGAGGTTTCCTTTCTCATAAAGGCTTAGATCATGACATACATTACACTCCTAACTCAAATAACTAGGTTTTTTCAAATGACGCGCATACAATACATACATACATGTCTTGAACTTCACCATAATAACACTGATTAAAATGCACTGTGAAATACAAGAATACTTTCCACAGTCTGCACGATACTAGGTCTTTTGTCAGAAAAGAACTTGAGAATTATTCTTTCAATACAATGATTTCAAGTTTAGAGGAAAGCAAGTAGGAAATGTAGCTCTATCGTAACACTCCATCCATGTGCTGCTCTCACATATAAGTCTACCTGAATGAGAAAAAGCAGGAGAGGCAAACTCATTCCTTTGCTTCAAATACCAAAGGGTTACTCTGTATTTACCAAATGCAAGCAGAAGAAAAACTAGCTCCAGCACAAAACATTAAGAGGTCAAGCCTCTCCAAGATTGAAGCGCTGCAACGACATCCTAACGCTGCTGTCAACAACTACCAAAATACAGGACTAGAATAAATACAGCCTGTTTGCATGTCTGATAGGTGTAACCTATGGTTTAAAGCAAATTCCTTTCATAGCAGTCCATGCTCACACAGTACAAATGCACTTACATGCCCCAGTGTACTTTGATGGAACAAGTCTTCTGAGTGGTGCCAAACACCCCTGTTTCTTCCGTGTCGTCAAAAAAGGAAGTCACGACACCCAAGCCTTCAGGTTCCGTATACAAATCAATTCGGCAAACCCTGTAATCCTAAAAAATGAGGATTGCCATAATCACTTAAACTGTGCTGCAAGTTCTCTAATTAACACAGAAACCTAAATCGGTGCTGAAACATTTGTTTATTTCAAATTGTTTCCCCTCTCGTCAACTTCTACTGCTATTAGATGCCTATAATAAAAATATAACTAGGCCAGTTTTCCATCTCTGTTTGGACCAAGACAGCCAGTCAATCTATAACCAACGTTTATGTTTACTTTCCACAATCTAGGAATGCATCCTCTTTCATCAGTTAGTATTTCTCCCAGCAAATTAAATCCTAACGTAACACCAAGCAAGCCATTCTTGAAGAGAACTGTAATTCAAACAAAAATTGTAGTTACAAGCTATACATATTCCTCCCTTTTCCTGCCCTAGTCAACTAACTTCATGGTTCAGACTTGTTTGGGCAATCTGTAAAGGTAACTACTTAATAACAGGTTAAATGTGCATGCAGAAAGGCTGTTCCACCATGTGTTAAACTCCCTACTAAGTCTGCACATACAGGGTTATTTTTGGAGTATCAAACAAGGTTTGGTGTTGGACGCTTAAGTTCATGTTGAATGTAAATTCAATTTAAGTATTTAAAAGAAAAAAAATACACAAAAAAACACCCCCAACCCTCCCCAGATGCTTTTGGAAATACAAGACTGTAAATTACTGATGGCTTTCTGAAGAGACTGACCAAGTTAAAAATAATATGCTAGAAAGCATATGTTTTGGAGGGTAGTCTAATGAAAAATAACTTTTTTTCCCTGCCCTGTCCTTCCAGTAGATGTTACCATATCACCCATTATGCAAAACTCCACACACTAGTTTTGCATTTAAAAAAGAAATTCACCATGGAAGATTGTTTCATGTACTCAACTCATGTTACACTTGTGTCCTAATACACCAATCACTCTTAGTATCAATACATCAAATATTAAGAACTATCCAAAATTCTCTTTATTTCTAATACTTGCCTTAACAACATGTCTTATTGAACCAATGCTTGCAGGCTTTAGAGATGTGTGTTCATTTTGCTCTTCAGAAGTACCTGCACCCCAAATATCTGTAAGCTCCAGCTCTCCTTCTTCCAGGGGAATAGAGGGGCCTTCAAAATTTGGTTTCTCATAGAGTACCCAGCTTAAATGGAAAAAAAATAATGGAAAAAAAAATAATTCATAATGCAG
The DNA here is from genome assembly GCA_013400935.1 of Turnix velox. Classification (NCBI taxonomy): domain Eukaryota; kingdom Metazoa; phylum Chordata; class Aves; order Charadriiformes; family Turnicidae; genus Turnix; species Turnix velox. The sequence goes on along the minus strand of VZTY01028900.1, from coordinate 34,770 downwards.
CTTTGTCAAGTATGATTTGCAAAAATCACAATCCCATTTAACAAATCCTTTTACAGAAATATTATTTCCAGACAATTCCCAGTATCCCAATACAGGGCGATTTATGGTCTCTCTGATATTTTCAAAAGCAATGATAAAAACAAAAGATACCTACTGCTGACTTTGGAATTCCATCAAACATTCCTCCACCTTTGCTGAGTTAGAGCAGTGAGACTGTTTACAAACACTGAACTTCTGAATAAGATACTAAACAGGACCAATTTGTAGGTCTAAAAGTATTGACACTAAAGACTACACACAAGCTACCTGGATCCAGTGAATCACCACCTAGAGTTCCACTGGGTCTGGTTTAAGTGTGTGAAGGATAAGACTCCTCAGAAGACTACCACTAAGGGTCAGAATATATCCCAAAATAAAAACTATATTCATTCGCAATATAAGGCACTCCCAGCTGAAGTGGGGAACAAGGGGAACCCATGTTCCACAGTTCAGTCCGTAACAGAAAAGAAGCCCTGAATCACACAGATCAGAAGATCTCCATTCCAGTTTCCTGAAGCTACACAGCAGTGTGCTTCCCTGTGCCTTGCACTGCAGCTAGCCCATGCTTCTGCACTATCTGATCAGTGCTTTTGAGAACCTGCTACTTGACTGTGTTGTAGCCTGGCCACAATTTAACTTGCCACATTATTAATGGCTGTTCTCTTATTGCTATGGAGAATGTAGGAAGCTATCTTGTTTTGAATTACTCTTAGTCAATCTAGCTTTTAGAGAAAAATTAATCTGGACTCACAAGAGAAAAAATTAGAGCACCACCTTATACCTTTGGGCGTGGAATTAATCTTCTGCAACTAAACTCATATCAGACCTGGCTTTAAAATCTCTTGCTAGCATTTTAGCCCAATTCAAATAGTATGCAAGGATCCATTGAAAGGGATGGGAGTCAAAAGGCAGAATCTGTCATTTCATCCCAGATTTACTGTGAATTACATACTGGCTTTGTTTCTCAAGATTTTTAAATAGATCAATGATCAAGAGTAAAAACTCTCACCATCCTCTGATGACTTTAACAAAAATTGTTGGTGATAGAACCCAAGAACTGCAATCTGGAACATCATGAAAAACTTCAATAACGTTTTTCTCAGAGTCCTGTTCACAGTATATCAGCAGCTGTTTATACAAAAAAACAAAACAAAACAACCATCAACATGTAATTCTATCTTGTCATGGTCTTAAATATAGAGAGAGGAACACTATGGATCATAAAACTCATCTTACCTTGCCAGGTCTGGGATTGATTTTACTTTGTCCATTTCTTGAAAGTGCCTAATAGTTGGGAGAAAAGAGTCACAAAAAGCAAAATCCAAATCAAAAAATATTCAATAAAGATCCTCCAGTAAAAAAAAAAAGGGTAGTGAAACAAAATGAAAAGTAGTTTGAATCATAAGAAGCTGATAACACTTCAACTACACCTATGTACTGCTTTGGTTCCTTCTTCCTCAAGAAGAGCAGCATCTTGCAAAAAATACACAAACTTACAAAACGAATTTGGGGTTTTTTTATGCTTTAACACTGAATTATCATCTCACTGAAGCCAACTAAACTCAGGCTTAAAATGCTTTAAAATCCATCTAATAATTCACTGCAGTTTTATACCATTGTACAGTAATTACTTTATTAATGGCAATGATAATGACAGTAAGGGCAGTTGAAATGTTTGGTAATCATGAAGTATCTTTGAGGAAGTATATGAAAAGACTGAGGAGGCATGATAGCATATACATGTGTGAACTAATTAGCATCAATTTTGTGCTGAACAGCTTGCAACAAGATAGGCTTCTTCAAGAAGCACGAGATATTGTGTAACAAGCAATAGAGTAAAATGCCAATAACAAATAAACCACATTAAGGTATACAAAATCTACACCAGTATTGGAGTCAGTAGCAAATTACATGTTGCAGGATATATGAGAATGTTACGGTTGCATCACGCCATCTTCAAACAAGTAAAAAGAGCATTGCAATTATGCATGTGGCTTCCTAGCCAGGACAGGAGCACTCATTCTGATAAGAGTCCTGTTCTTCTAGGGACTATTCTTACAAACAAGACAAAAACCCTTCATAAACAGATACTGCCCCTAGAATAGGCCTCAGCCTAAGGTAACCAGCAGCATGTGGAAGAAACTAATGAGAACCTGTAAGTCAGCACACAGAACAGGTGTCTTGGGACAGAGGTCCTAACCACCATCAGATTTTTGTAGGTATCATAAGGACACATTGAAGCACAACTGTTTTTTTAGCCTGTGCTTCAATTCCAGTTAGAACTTGCTCTGTGTTTTAAGGAACATTGAAGTCATTGGTTTTGGCTGCTGGTATTTTTCCTTCATGTTACCCGATAGCCATTTCTTCATGATTTTTGTCAGTGGAAGATGTACAGTATGTACACATTATACAAAATAAGGACACCAAAAATAATCACATCAACAGGCATCAGATCATCTTCAAGTATAACCAACATCAGATGGCACCATAGCTATGTTCACCTCTACGTAATCTGTGTGTCCCCAAGAGGGAAAGTAAAACAATATAATGCACATTGTTTATAAAAATATAAAAGCTAGATAACTTCCCAGACAGACTTCAAACACAACAATACTTACATCCACATCTAATAAACCAGGGGGGACATTCGATTCAAATCTGCTTGTCCCTAACCAACTGGAAAAACTTTTCTCAGGGTTCCCAAAGTTGGGCATTTGTAAACTTAGTTCTTTTTTTGCACTATCTGCTTGTATGTACTTCTCCGCAAAACTTGGAAACTTCATATCTGAAAGAGACTGAATTGCAAAACCAAAATTAAACATTCATTCAGCAAGCAGATGTAAATTTATGCAGTTGCATTTCATTAATGATCTTCATTACCTCAGGTTTTTGAGGCATGACGAATGGTCCAGAAGCATCCTGTTGTAAAGGAGGCATCCCTGAGGAATCAGCTGTAAAACCTGTTGCAGTGTTATTTATCGAGGTTATAGAAGGATTAAAAAACTTTTCTTTTGATGCAGAAGACAGCAAGCTTGAGAAGAGAGAGCATTTTTCAAGCCGAGATCTCTTAATGTCACCATCTGTACCATCAACGTTCTCTTTTCCATTTAGTTCCTGAGTAAAAGCAGGCTCCTCTCTGTTACAGGACTGCAGAGCTTTGAATATGATGCTCTGCTCTGTTGATGCACGCTTTGGCCTGACCTTGGCTATTGTTTCCAGGCTTTGCATTTTAAGTTGTTGGGCTGGTAACAGATCCTGTGTTTTTTCCCTCCTCAGTCCTAACCCAAAAGTAAATACACTAGGATCATATACCTTCTCTAAATTGTCTTCATGAATAGGAGGCATTGCAAAGTGGGGCGCTGGGGACTTGGGAAGCTTTGACCTCTTCTTTTTCTGGGGCAAACAAACCGAGCTGTCCAAGTTTTTTATTGTTTCAGCAAACTTTTTCATGTCAGATGGGGAATCAGAAATGCTGTCGTCTTCAGCAGATCCATTACAGGTTTTGCCTGGGCTCTTCTGTGCATCAGTGTTGTGCTCTGATAGCAATGTGCTATCTTGGCTGCTGTCGTCATACTGTGGCACTGCAAAGCTCAGCTCTCCCAGCTTTGCCTTTTGATCTCCATTTTCTGTCTTCCTAAATTCTGATCTAGAAATTTGATGTTTATCTTCACTGCTAGGTGATGAAGCCTGTGTGTCAGACAGCACCTTTTCCTCATTTCTGTGAAATTCTGAGCTTGTGCTGTTTCTTTGGAAGGAAATATCTTGAGCATTGTCACTTTTACTGGGCATGTAAAAAGTTGGCTTAAAAGGTAGACTTTCTTTTTTAGCTGTGGTTAATTCTGGATCGGGTTGCTTCACAGGCATAATACTAGCATCAGTCTTGCTGCTTTGGTTAAAAAGAGATATTGCAGCTTTTACTTTCAGTTCTGACGTCTTCCCAATGTCCTCACAAAAGGCAGATCCCTCTTCATTTTTGCCCTTTAATTCTGCAGTGCTTTCTTTCTCAGCTGTGCCATTCTCAAACAATTTCTGGCGACTGCTTTGCCTATTTAACGTTTTATCAGGTTGTTCATTTTCCTTAGACTGTTTTCCAAATTTCAGCTTTGCTCTGCCAACAAATGTGCTTGGTACGGTGTTATTTTTTGAAGCAGGGATGTCAGCAGGTCTCTGGCTCTGGTTAGCACACTTATTTTCAAATAAGGAAATTTTGTTGGCAATGTTGCTGTTAGTTTTATTAACTGGTTTTTCAAGAGTATCCTGCTCACTTTCTACACTCTCTTGATTTGTGGTTGCTTTAAAATTCAGCTCTATATTCTTCGGTTTGGCTGGACTACAGGAGGCAAAATGATACAGAGTTACATCTTTGATTAATCTTGAAAAGACCTGTTATAATTTTCAAGACAATAAAATGAAGCATTGTAATGAAAATTTCCAGAATCATGGTCAATTTAAAATTTGCTAGCTCAAAAGTAATTGATTAAAAAGAGGAGTAACTATATGAATGACAAAAGTTAAACTAAATAAGGAGAATGCATTAGAAACACATAGTTCTTTAATGCTTGAGTAAAACAAAAAACACAGCAGCTCACAGCACCTACAACTGAGGCATGGAACTTCACTGAGTACTTCTGAATGACAGATGTTAATTTATTCTGCCTATTCGTTATTAAATTTTATATGCATCAATTCCCTACAGAGTTTAGGAAACAAATCCCAATTCATTAAAGTGATAATGAGTTGGTTAACATTTGAATATACTTCTCCAACAAGTTTTGAAGACATCTGCCTAGATTCTTTGCAGCCTTTACACTGCAGAAGCAAACTTGAATCAGGTGAAAGACTCCTTCTGGCCTCATTAGTGCTGGTGGAAAAGGTAACTGTTCCCAACCACCACATCACCACTTGTCCAAGAGAATATCAGGTGCAGAGACTCTCACATTTCCTTCAGATAAAGTCAGTCAACAATTTATATTGTGCAATTAACCCTGCTGATTTTACAAGAATTGAATTAGGAAACACTTATAGAATTTTTTCTGTAAGAATAGACAGAGAAGCACGTACAGTTACGTAGCACATAGTACTTACTCAGGTACTATGGCAGAAGGATGATGACATGCAGTTGAGGGTTTTAAGCCTCCTTCCTCTGAATACCCATATCTAGGAAAAAGCAGTTGTCCATGTCAGTTGCTACTGCAGGAACAGTATGAACCTCTGAAGATACAGCGCACGTGTCTTCAAAGTTTACCAGTTAGAAGCATCACCATCACCACAAAGGCAAATCTATTCTCCAAAGAGGAATCTGAAGACAGCAGTGAAAGAACAGGCAGAAACTGCACTACATGAGAAATGACAGTGGTATACAAAAGAAACTAGCAGCAACAATCCCCAGGAACCTCAAATGTTCTGTCAATCAGTGGATCATTCTGGTATTCAAGTGCTTTCTTCTTTTTTATCTACACAAATCGTGTGCATGGAACTCTCAAACTGCTCTTTAGCCCAAGAAAAAAAAAAAAGAGATACAACTGAGTTAACACGAACAACCCAAAACTCAAGATCACTCCTTTCTCCTCCTCTTCAAGGGATCCATCCCAAGTAAAAAAGTAAACCTTACTAAAGCAAGGCTCTACACTCCACAATCCTCTTTTCCTGGGCAAAGCAGGAGGAACCAACTTCAGGTAGAAACCCAAAATCAGCAACCTAAGAATCTATACAGAAAGCTAAAATCAATACATGTTTTTAAGAAGACTTCCTGACAGCACTCACTGTAACTATCCACATGCTCACACTGGTTAACAATTGGAAGTCTCTTGTGAAGAACATGTTCAACAAAAAAATTAAATAGTAAACTTAAAAATGACTAGCCATAATCCAGATAGGTAAAAGAACTTTGAAAAAATTTAAGCCTAGAAACAGAAAAAAATTCCTGAAAGAGAAAAGGCAGGGAGGGAACCATCACACAATATAAAATTACCTAGATACGATTTTTCATTTGCAGTACAACTTTTTCCTAATTTTCCCAAAGTCAAATTATTCTATGATTTTTCTTTTTGGAAAACAAACCCAAGCTGTGAGGGACCTCTAAAGCTCAGCTAGCACACCTCCCTGCTCAAAAAGGGAGCAGCTTCAAAGTTACATCAGATTGCAGAAGGCTTGTCTGACTGAGTTTTGAGTATTTCCAAGCCTCAAGATTTCACAGCCTTGCTAGGGAAGCTCTGCAGCAGGTCAGCCATTCACTGTGAATCATTTCTGCCACTGAAATTTCACTGTTGCAATCTGCAACCATGGCCATGCCGTTTCACCACACATCTCAGGGATGAATCTGGCTCTGCATTCTCTATAATACCCCTGCAGGTAACAAGAGATGAGTGAAGTCTGCCCACATGCTTCTCTCAGTTAAGCAAATCAAGTTGCTTCAACTCTTCATATGTGGTATGCTCCGGTGTCACCACCTTCTTAATGGCTCACAACTGGGCACATTCGAATTCTTCTTGTACCAGAAGAGAATTGGAAGAGCAGGAAAGGATACAACTCAATACAATGCCCCAGATGCAGCCTTGTGAGCAACAGACACCTCCTAAGGTCCTGCCAAAGTAGGCCAGTAGAGGTTCACCCTTCATCTGCTACAGGATGCACCGCTAACACATGCTGAATTAGCTCTTCACCAGGACACTTCAGGTCCTTTCCTGATCATAAAAAAGGTGCTTATCCTCACCTTCTACCTGTATTTTCAGTGTTGCTAATGGCTTAGTTATCTTAGGGTGACAAAAGAACGGTGTGGAAATGAGTCTATCTCTTGCACCGCTATGTGCATTTCAACATGACATATATCTTCCTAATAAAATCCCTCTTTCCCTGAATTCCTTGATACATGCACGTTCAATGGTTAAGGCTGATAGTTGCCAGTCACACCTAAAACCTGTTCCAAATTAATAGCTAACACCTCAAAGGTATAGTTTCAAGCTTTGCAAAGTTATGGAGAAACAACTGCTTCAGCATTTTGTAATTTACATTCTTCAGTATTCTGCACAGCCATAGTGAAACAGCAGAGATTGAAGAGCAACAGAAAGTTAAGCCCTTCAGCTCCATCCACTCCAGCAGCACTCTGTTAACTGATTTCATTACACCTTTTTCCACACTAAGAAATGAGGGTGTTAAACACAAACAAAAGATGTGCTTTATAGCCAGAACTGAGATTCTAAGCTTGTTTAAAAAGTGATGTTGTTGGAGCATCCATTAAGACTCCCATCTAGTATGGGTGAAAACAACTGAAGGATAGAATCACTTAATAGGGCGAATGCTTCCATACAAACAGCCCAGTGCAACCGATTCCTGCTACTCACTGCTGATCTGCACTGCCAGGAACAAGCAGCCACAAGAGGAATACTGACATTCCCCTCTCTGGCTACAACATTGCAGCTAACCTGTGGAAGCAAGCAGTTAAACCTCTCCCAATTTAGTCATTAATGGAAGATGAGTCACCTAGTTGAAGCATACCATCCAACCGACCACGTCAAGCACGTAACTGATGCCAAAAAACATTGATGCCAAAACATCAGATTGAGGTGAGCAGAGGAAAACGGCATGGTAATAGAGCAGAACAATTCAACAAGTGAGCATAAATGCAAAGGCAGCTACAAAACCATGTTTGAACATCAAATATGACAGCTGAAGCCAAGTCTTCCGCTAAGCACATCAAAGTAACTGCTGCCTGAGGTTTTATTTGCTGATTAGGTGTACCGTCAATCTCAGCTTAGTCTCAAACCTGATAGTTTTCCTTGTCAAAAGCTAGAAACAAAGTAAGCTGCCCAGTACACAGACATAAAAGGAGAAAAGACAGAAAATGCTATCATTACTTGCAGGGAACCAACAAAACCAACTTCTTTTAAAACTGTCTTTAAAGAAACTTGATTTCCAGAAACTTAATTGGCATGTCATCAGGAAGAAACATTTTGCATTTTTAAGTAACAACTACTTTAATTATATGAAATCCATCATATAGGAGGCAAACAAATCTGTGAGTAAATGAGTATTTTTCCATCTGAAAAGGATTGTGAAATATCCAACAGTAATTTTTTAACTTTTTAGAATGGGAAAGTTATCTCTTCTCTAGTTCAAAGCAACAAAAAGGGATCAAAAAACACACCTTCTAGTAATGGCACCACCTTTTCATTTCCCATTTTAGAGCAGTTCAACCCACACCCAGGTTCATAGTTCATGTGCTCTGATAAATGGCTACAAATTGTAATCTGACAATATCAATTTGTCTGGCTAAAGAAGCCATCACTGCACAGTTATCAGAGCCATCAGGAACCCTGCATATAGCACAGCAGTCCCCTCCCAGGGCTAAAGTTCCTACAGCAGCAGTAAAGGTCAAGAGACAGTGCCCCACATTCCACAAAAATCAAGTGAATTAGAACAAGTTGCTTATTAACTAAAATTGCATCCTGTCAGAAATAAAACTTGCTGATTACTTTAAGAGTATGGCAAGATGAGGAGACACACAGAAAAACTAAATCCAGCTACATGAGCATTTAGAATTTCATCATCACTAAAGACAGTGACAAAAAGAGAAAAATGACAGCTATCTTTCCATTGAAGTTATGAAGGTAAGAACTTTAGAGTTCAAGATTTGTGATCTATACTGTCAGACAGCAGAGCATCATCAGGTACAAAAGTACCACAATTTAACTTTCAGTACTAGGTTGTTCTAATTCAATTACAAAGGAATAAAATCAGATATCGGCTTGGCAATAATTCTGAATCCATGGTGTAGCTTGGGTGGACCTGTATGTACTCTGGCACCTATAAATGAATATATCAGAATGAGGAAAGGAACAGAGCACAGTATAATTAAACAACAGGAATTATGAATGTAATAAAATGATTTACTCCAGAAGAGAACTGCAATACGATCCAGGAAATCAATCACAGCATTCATCCTAGTGATTACAGTGAAAGTTGTAAATACACCCACTCCTATACAATCCTAAGGAAAACACTGATTATCTCTGACAGACAAGAATCTCTCCGAGTGTAAAAGCAAATCCTGCAAACTAATATATGCATAATTCTGCACATGACTGATTGTATTCACGTGCACTAAAATTCACATGGTTTCTCTCACATATACTTATGAGATCAACTATACCTATTCAAATTTATGGACTGTGATTGATCATACTATTTGGAGGATCAAGTTCTACACTGTGTTCTACATTTCTTCAGAAAATAAAAGCAGATCTTACGTTGTTCCAAAAAACAACTTGAACACATACCTTTTCAAAGATTTTCACAGACAAAAATTTTCAGCCGCATCCTCAGTTGGTTTCAGACAGCAAAAACTAAATTGAAGTCAGTGACAGTTGAGCTAATCTGAACAACATGAGCACTGACATGACAGAGTAGCTCTTATGCGTGTCAAACTATTCCATATAATAGAATTAACAAAGAAATTCCCTGTCTATAAAAATATTTAGACAAAAGAAGTTTTTCTAACATGTGCAAACTATAGTGCTTATTAATTGGCAACTGTAATTATAAAATAAAAAAAGGTAAATCTTAACTGGAAATAACCTAGAAAGATAACAAACACAGCAAGTGTTCCTAGAGAACCCCAAACACAGATAAAGGCAAAATTACAGCTACAGGTAATAGGTAAGCTAGTTTTTTACTTACAGGCTAATCTTCGTTGTGACTGTTCTCGAAGCATCCAAATTCTTGAGCTTTGAACTCTCTAAATCAGGATTTGTCTGCCTCTCAGCTGACATACACAGGTCTCCATTTTTAATCCCATCAGCACGCAAGAAAGCTTTTCCATCTGAACCATTACCATGCTTTACCACTTTGGACTCATTTCTGCCTTCAGCAAACACCAAGGCAGCATCTTCTGTCTTATCCAAAGAAACTTTAGGAGATTCCAAGCTGTCTTCCCCAAAAGCCACAGGTATAGCTCCCTTTTCCACTGAAGTTCTTTTTGTCACGGGGTTACTCTCTGGTGATGGTAAAGGTTGCCTTTTTGAGGAGTAATCTTTTCCCTGACCCTTCAAACCAGTAGGAGAAATGGGGACAGCATCCGACTGATTCTTTTTATACGATCTCCTCCTTGCAGGTGTTGTGTTTGAGCCCTGTTGCTTGCCTTTGTCAGCTTCAGTTTTAGATGCCCCTTTGTTAGCTGATCCAACTTTTAGGTCCTGATTACTACCTGAGGAAGAAAGATTCCTTTCAGGAGTCTGTTGAGAAGACTTTGCTTTTCTTTCTGAATTTACTACCTTGTCTGAAAACACCTCAGAAGCATCATCCTCAAAACCAGATTCTTCTCTTGTAGTAGTCTCAGTCTGGTTTCTCTCTCCATTTGGAATGTCACTAGATGACTGGGATTTTCTCCTTTTCCCAGATCTTTTATTGGTTGACTTTTTATCCATTGTGTCCGAGTCACTACAATTCTCTTCTGATGTAACAGTCACGGGTTCATTAAGGAGCTCGTCTGTTTTTCTTAGATAGATATCAACAGTTAACACTCTAGCAGAATGTGTGCGTTCAGTCGACGCAGATTCCAATGTGTATGGCAAATCCTTGGGTTTTGCATGCCCAGGCTCCTCAGGCACCCACGTATTCACAAGCTGCTTGTGGCTTAAGATGCTCTTCTCCAAGTCTTCACTGGACAAATTTCTCAAACTTTTAATGAAATCTGGAGTTGTGGAATTACTTATGTCTGTGACAGATTCTTTCTCCAGTTCTGGGGTTTCCACATTTAGGCTACTCCCAAACAAAGAGTTTTTAATGGTTTCACTGCTGCCGCTCCAATCTGCTGACCACTCACTGTCAGAAGAGACGCCCTTACAACTCCATTCCGATATGGTATCGCGATATGGTGGTCCTGCTTCCCCACTAAAATGATATTCCTGGGTCTCAGAAACAGTACTGACGTTTCTCACTTGCTGCTGTGCTTGAGGAGCTTCATGTCCTTCTGTTACATGCCTACAGTACAGTGTCTGCGCTCTGTGTGGAGAAACTGACCTCCCCCCTTTCTGATGTGAAGTGTGTTCTAGTGAGCTTTTGACATGCTTTCTTTTCCCTGTACCAAACAAATTTCCAAGGCGTTCCAAAACTGGTTTCTTTTTATGCTCTTCTCTGCAAGAATCTGGATATTGTGAAGAGGACTACAAAAAAACAAACAAACGTACATTTGGTTAATGTCAAAATTACTTCTACATTGCATTTGTTTCTATTAGCACCTTCTGTAAGTTAAAAGTAGACAGCGAATGGCAACAAAATAGTTTAATGACAATGAACAATATCAGCTCTGAAAAAAAGAACAAGAAAAACAAAACTCCCAAAAATCTATTAAAATCTCAAGATCCTTCTGTATGTTTCTGCCTGAAGGACACTCAAATTGCCTTACATTACTAGCAGTGTACAGACCAATTCTCAAGCTTTTATACTTTTAGTTTATTTTACTCAACGTAACACAGGAAGATTGTCTCAGTATCCACATTCTGAGAACAAAATGCTTGGTCAGAAGTTTCCTTATGAAAACAAGGGTGAGGAATGTAACTTTTCCCTCTGTGCTGTTACAGAGAATTTTAACACTTGTACTGGTAGAGAATAGCTTCAAAGGTTTAAGTTGTATTCCAGCCCATACACTTCTTGTTTGTGAAGCGCAGTAAGGACACGGCTTGCATTTGGGCGAGAAAACCCAGAACTATACAAGCAACTCCATCACTCAGTGAGCGTTACTGGGTCAAACACTGCCCTGGATTACACCTGGCAAAGTTTTCCCCTACAACTTCTAATTAACATGGTAAACAGGAAACACGCAACACCACTGCAGCACACATTCACATTTGCATTTTAATATATTCACACTTTTTACATGCCGGCACGATGAATACTTGTTTGCAGATGCCTATCCCAAAAGACACCTCGAGTTACTCCCCACTCCGCCCGACCAGAGTCCTCCCTGGGAGAGCGCGGATTCCCCCAGCACCACTGAGGCTGCTGCTCCGCTTCGGTTTTATACTGGGTAGGGGAAAGAGGGTTTGCCGGGGACCCCCGACAGCGGGGTACCTGCAGGATGTCGTCCCCCGTCCTCGCCACCACTGCTCCCTTCCATGCAGGACGGCTACGAAGTACCTGACCGTTCCCACCTGAGCTCCTGGGACCCGCGGTAGTGAGAAGCCCCCCATTCTCCAACCCTAAGGATGCCGCCGTCCTTCCCCATCCCCGGACGGGACAAGCGGGAGGAAAGAGTCGCGGCGGACTTTCCCATCCCGCATCCTCGCCTCCAGGCGCGGCCGCTTTGCCTCACCTTAACGTCAAAGGCACCGACACTCA
>VZTY01028900.1:0-22009 GCA_013400935.1 Turnix velox | reverse complement strand
CCCCTCACCTGCCCCCGTCCTCCCCTGCGGGGCGGCGTGAGAATTACTCCGCGGCCTCAATGGTGCCGGCGCTCTACCCCTCCCCAGGGCGCTCAATTAGTATGTAATGTTCTGTGACTGCCAAACTAGTCCTCTTCTAATTAACTCTTAACGACTGATGCGATGAGGAACAGCTTCAGCAGGAAGGACCACGCAGGTATTACCTGGGTGCTTGGGCCCGTGTGTGGGGGCAGCAGAGACACCACCAGGTCAACCCACCTGCGGCAGGACAGGCTGCCCAGACTGCAGCCTTTCTGTGCCTTTGGCTAGTGAAGAAAATAAAAGCTTTTTTTTTTTTTTTAAACGTAGTCACTTCCGTGCTGGGTGAAAAAGTATTAAGTTACATATTTTTTGCTTCACTGCCAGACTAATGTTTGGCCTTCACTTCAGAACCTCCCTCAAAGAGGAGTTGTGAAATGTCATCTTGTCTCCAGGAGAGCCCCACGGACTCTCCTTACTGCCAGACGTGCAGCAGCAAATCTTGCCCAAACATGTGGGAAATACCTCAACTGGAGAGCCTGTAATGTTAACTTCTCATACTGCAACCAAATACAAATTCAGGGGAACCCTTGTCTTTGCATCACATCAGTAAATAATAAACAATCAATGAGCAACTGTACCACCAGCAAAGTCCCATCTTCACACACATAGACTCATAGAATTGTCTTGGTTTTAAATCATCTTTCAGAACGAGTCCAGCCATCAACCCAGCTCTGATAAGAACCATCCCTAAACCCTATCACTAAGCTCTATGTCTGTCCACCTCTTAAATACCTCTGAGGATGGTGCCTCAACCACTTCCTTGGGCAGCCTGTTCCAATGCTTAACAACCCTGTCAGTGTAAAAAATTTTCTTAATATCCAGTCTAAACCTCTCCTGGTTTCCTCTTGTTCCATTGCCTGTTACTTGGGAGAGGAAACCAACCTCCACCTTTCTACACCATCCTTTCAGATGCTTGTAGAGAGCAATAAGAACTCCCCCCAGCCTCCTTTTCTCTGACAAACCCCAGCTCCCTCTGCCACTCCTCCAAAGACTTGTTCTCCAGATCCCTCACCAGCTTTGCTGCCCTTCTCTGGACCTGCTCCAGAACCTCTACATCTTTTTTGTAGTGAGGGGCTCAGAACTGTACAAGGTACTTGAGGTAGGACTGAGTACAGAACACTTCCCTAGTCCTACTCACCATGCTGTTTGTGGCACAGGCTAGGATGCTGTTGGCCTTCTTGGCCACCTGGGCACACTGCTGGCTCATGTTCAGCTGTCTTCCCGCAACAACTTTCAAATAGGCAAGTCTATGATCATGAGCCTATGCTTGTATTGTTTGGTTTTTGGTTTGGCTTTTTTAAGAGATATTGAAATTATGTGCAAATGAGAAAATCCTATGCCTGCTTTTTGCCTCCCTTCTTTCAACCAAAACACTCAATTAAATAAAGAGCAACACTGAGGGCTGCATTGAGTTGGCACAGTTAAAAGTGCTTTTGTGATAACAAAACCAACGGTGAATTTCCCTATCAGATGCAGCAATCATGAGTAATGCAGCCCAATTACTGCCTAATTTCTTGATTCTATGTATGTATTGCCAGTACTAATTAATTATAGGGAAGGGATAAGGATACAGTAAAGAGCACTGCTAGCTAAAAAGTAAAAATACTGTATTTTCAGGAACCAGTAAGCAATAAGTGACACTAATTTCCCTGAAAATTAGTAACTACAAGTGGAAGGAATACACCTGTATTGTTCCTATTAAAAACCAGCAAAACACCAAAAAAAGAGAAATCCCACTTCATTATGTCACTCTGTATATTTGTATTTGGATGCATAATAGCCATCAGTCCTCTGAATTAGTTGGGATAACATTATCAACCGGATGGTCATTATTACACTTGCAGTCAAGTTTTGGGTTTGCAAGATTATACTTGGAAAAATTATTTGAACTGTAGATCTGGATTTCTCTCTTCCCAGCAGCTGATTTTCATAACATCCATGGGAACTTAATTACCTTTGAAACAGCTCCCCCTTTCAAATGTAGTTTAAACTGAGTTCAAAAAAGGTGTCAGATGGAAGGGAGGAGGGACAGCCAGCTAGTCCAGTCACATAGGCCTTGTTTCCTCAGGGAACGAGGCTAAAGATTTTTTCTTGATCTTGAAATAGCTGCCCTATGTAAACTGTTTTGAAGTAATTTCTTCATACAAAGTACCTTAATTATATACAGCTCTTTCAAAACACATAAAAGGCCAGGCACTTGCCCTGAAGAGCTTATATTTTAACTCAGATAAATGTAGGTGAGCCAGTATTGCCAGTGCAAGAGGGCACAAAGACCAAGCTTCACAAGAGGCTCCCAAGTGGGGCCCAGCCTGATAGAGCACTGCTCAGGAATGCTTGATTTCCAGAGCACTGCACTGAAATGTTTGGTTTGCAGAACGCAAGAAGTCTCCTTGCTCTGCAGATCAGGTTTCCTCAACATGTATCTGCACAAGCATTCTTAGCCTTGAGACATGTGCTGTTTCAGAAATCCCTGATCAAATGTGCTGGCAAGTGAAAAAAACCAGAGGACTTGCCTATGCGTTCCTTGGACAGCATGGTGGAAGCTCCTTTCCAGTCCACTGCATGAATCTTTAAAGCACTGTTCTAATTTGAAAGCAAAACACTGCCTTCTTGAACAAGAAGTGTAAATCTTGTTTGTATTTGTATTCATACCTGTTTATGTTAGCATTAAAATATTTCCTCTGGCTTTGGCTGTTTTGCTTTTTTTTTTTTTCTTCTCATTAGCTAATATAAGTAGCCACAGCCAAACCCCTAATTTAACAACATAATTAAACATGTGCTTTGCTGGTCTCCAGTGGAGAGAAAGCGTAAGCTACTGTGATCTGTTGAATCAGAACTTCAGGCTGCGTCTCAAGGGATCAATTGGATGTCATTTTCTTAGATTAGTTCATCTGAGTCATCTGAACATGACTGAAAACAGTTCTTAGAGTACACATTATAGAAAAAAGTAGTAATTTTACAAGTCATGAGCAACTTTGTGGCAGCTAGTAGGTGGTAATATCTAGTGTGGACAGTTTTGTAATTTAAATGCTTTTTTGCTAGCATATGCTCACCTTCATAGGAGGGGAAAGCAGCATTTGTCATTTAGTCAAGAATAAACTTGAGATTTATTGTTCACTAGAAGAACTTTATCATCCACTAGATAAATAACTAGAAGTTATTTATCATTCATAAATATCTGGGTTTCAAGTAACATGAAAAGCTCAGAGACCCTTCTACATTCAACAGTTCTAATAATGTATTACCCTTTTAAGATCATACTGAAATCCCAGTATCTTTGGGTATCTTTAAATCACACTATCATAGTTCTCACAACCATGAGAAACAGAAAGCTTCTACCAGTCACGTGATACCCCTAAAAGTTCATTAGCCAAAAACATTTAAATAAAGAAGCTACTAGTCTTCAGGCTCTAGCATTCTGCCGAGATTGACTCTCAAACATTCAAAACTAGCAGAGTCAAGCTTTTTTTAGGCTGAAAATTTGTCTCGAGTATTGTTGCCACAATCTGCTGAAAAATATTAAAACTAGAAGGAAGGATGGGCAAATAAAAGCTGAGACAGATAAATCTGAGAAACAAAAGACCCACTGGAATCTCTTATTCTAGTCCTACAGGGAGAAAATTTCATACTTTCCTACAGGTGAGTGCTTTAACTACTGGCAAAGGGAGAAAGAAGGGGAGTTGCAGATGAAGATAAAGGCTTACTGCTTTTGCTTGTGTTCTTATTTAAAAAGAATGAAAAAAGAAATTATACACAGTGAAACATTTCACCTTGAACATTTTTTTTGTGATTCACTGCAGGGGAGGTGGGGAAGCAATTAAATTGCAAGTTAATCTAAATGATTTCTAAACCTTGCAGTCAGTCAAGGAAATTTAAATTACTTCCATTCACTGTAGTAATTTTGCCTCATTTATGTTGAGCATTCACAAAGCCACAAAAGAGAAGTTGCTGATACTAAAGAGTATGTTTTATGTTATTTTAGCCCACATGCTGCCTTCTTCCAAATACCAAGAATCTAGATTGACAGTGTTTACTTCCCAGGCAGAGCAGGAAACATCCTTTAGATTTAACAAGTTCACTCTAGGAATTTATTCCCTGTCTCTTTCAGGTCTTTTCCTGCTGCACTTACAGTGGATATAAACAGCAAAAACTGGATTTTAAACAATTCCAGCTTTACCTGAACTGTGTATATGGTGAATGTAGTTGTATAGATTGGAGCAATTACCTGAATAACCAAAGAGCTATGAATGTGAGACTGTGTAGCACAGTGAAGTGAAACAAACAGTATTTTTCTTAATATTTTTCCACAAACTATATTTTTTACTGTTTCAGAATATTTAACAAAACAGTTCATGTCTTCAAGAGAAGTAGACCTACCTGCTTCCAATTAATTTTTTCACAGTAAAACTGAATTTTCAGTTCAGATACACACTGACCATTTTCTTATAGCATATAGATTAATGAGAATACATGTTCAACTCATTTTTTTTAAAAGGACATAATCAGTTCAAGAAGCATAGATGGAAGTATAAATCCTACATTATTTCATAAGTGCCAAACACAGAGATTTAGATATTGGATGTATCAAAAAGCCTGAGCAAAGCAGAAAGAAGCAAATCAAATCAATAGAAATCTTTTCAAAAAGCTCAGGAAAGACAAAGAAGCAGAAATAAATTCTGAGCAGGTCCTTACATGGGTATTTAGGAAAGGAGGCTGATTAAAAAGAGCAGGCAAGTCAGAAAAGGCATGTCTGTTCCCATCTCCTATTCCCCAAAGCTAGTTATTTCCATATACTAAAATGTTTACCCTCTCCCCTTCTGTCAGAAGTAGCATCTGTCAGTTAAAGAGGCACTCTATTAAACTAATGGAGATCAGTTGATTTTATGATTTTAAAAACTCGATTAACCGAAAGATTTCTTTTGGGTTTTAAAGAGAGAAGAGAATGCTGTTTGCCTTACCATGATGATGATAATTCTTTTTGCCGTTTACAGAAGAATAAACAAACTATGGTGTGTGAGATGCAGTCCTGTGTGTCATTAACCAAACCCCTTTTCTCAGCAATCCTCCCACACTTTAACCCCTTCTTTCTTCTGGCAGCACATAGAAACAAGCAAAAAAGGAAGTAGTATCTGACTTGGGCCTTTCCAACTGATAAGTAACTTGGCAGACTAATTATGACTATGAAAGGGACTCAATTAGAGGATAGGAGAAAGAGCTTGCAGAATTTGTGGCAGCAAGTCCTTCAGTAAGCACCTTTACAGAAGTGGAGAACCTGTTGCAAAGAACTGTACAGTTAGTGTTGGGCAAATGCCTTATGTGCATTAATTAACATGCAATAGTAGAACACAGATATGCAACAGAAGGAAAAAATATACCACACACGTTGGTTCTCACAAACTTCATTGCTGTTTTCTGATCTGTTTAATATGGCTAAAGGAAAAAAAATCACCCATGCCTTTATTCAGCAAGAGATTGATTTATGTGGGTATCTTTGATTCCTCATTCTCCTGAACTGGTACATTAAATCTGTACTTTTCTAGTGACCCATGAATACTAAAAAGGGATTTAAAAAAGCAAAAAACCACACAGCAGCACAAGCAGGAGCAGGGATCATTCCACAATGAAGAACTGCGAGGTTATTTGAACTCTTCTGAACTTGTAAGTCTCCCAGAAATAAAATTGCATGCAAAAAATAGCATTAACATAAATTATGGTACTTCTAACTCTTTGTGTTTCAACATAACAGAAAGTGAGAAACTTTAATACAAGTTAGGCTCATATCTTTGCTCTCAGGGCTTCAAGTCTTGCTGCTGGGTCAGAGCTGTAATATTATATCATCTACTCAGTGTAAAGATTCAGTGACACATCATCTCTTTTGAAGAGTGAAAATAAACATAGTATCTGTGCTTAATTCCAAGAGACAGGAATTTGAAGGTAATATTTCTATTGAGTAATAGAGGAAAAATGACAACAGCATTTGGAGGGGAAGAGAGGGGCTTGGAACTCTTACAGGTCTACCTGAGTAAAGCCACAACTAGTAAATGAAGCCTCTTTTCTTTTTTGGTTTGTTTTTTTTTTTTTTCAGTTGTTAACACAATTCATAATGATGAATCTGTTGCATAAGTGGTTTTACATTTACTAGATTTCTTTCTTCTAGGTTTGTAAGCCTTCTGTTTTGTGAGAGAGTATAATGACCTGTCATTTAACCTAAATAGTCTTTATATAAAATTAAATATAGATTTAATATAAGTTGTCTAATTAATTCTTTAGATAATGGCAACACTTCTCATCCTTTATGATTAAGTATTTCTTTATAACTACTGGAGATAGGAAATAGAACCTCTTTGCTGCAAATCTAAGAATGTCTGTATGACAGTCTAAGCTATAAAACCCTGGAAGTCAGCACTTTCTTGGGCACCATCAGTCTTGATCTCTTCTCCTTCCTCTCACATAAAATTACTGGTGTCAGAAGGAGCCCCATAGTCCTGAAAGTATATGACATTTGAAAAAGCCTTGCAGTATTTCAGAGGACATGCAGTAATTTTGTAAAAGCACAGGTAAATGCCCCAAGCAATCAAAAATTACAAAGACTGATACTCTTGCTAATACTACTGAGCTTACTTACAGTCAGACAGCAATTGTTTTCCATTTTGCATTGTTCTCATCAAATAGAAAGCATTTTAGGTAGTACTCTGAATTTATTACTTATTTGCTAAGCACTTAGATACAGTAAACATGATAGATATTGCCAGAAGAGAAACACTCATTCAGTGTAAATTGTCACGTTCATTGTAGCCCTTGGATCTAATTTCAGATAATCCCACCTTCTCAAGATTGTTCATACTTTTTTTACACCAAATTATTTTGGGATAAAGAGCAAATAATCCCAAGGAGCCACATGTATTATTACCCCTTGTCAAATACGGAACTGATGTGGCTACTCTGCTGAGTAACTGAGCTAGCTCCTCCTGGGCCACCTTGAGCATCTCTACATGAGTAAAGCAACATTTCTAGTAAATTCATGTGCCCAGTTCTTGTGCTAACCCTAAGTGCTCAGCAAATGAAAGACATAGATCATCTCACTAGGTAGCAAACCTAGGTCCTTGCCTTCATTTTTAATTCTGTCAGAGAAAAGTCAGTTTAACTAATTAAAGCACGTACATGCCTCAGTCCTTCAGCCATTCTAGCTCTAGATACCTAAAAGTAACCTATTTTCCATTTCACATTTAGAAAACTGAGATTCTTTGTACTGAATAAAGCAAACAGTCTGAAACTATGAATGGAAAAGTGAAAATCTTTTGTTAATAAACACAAGGACTTTCCCCAAGCCAGGTGTAGTAGAAGAGAGGCTGTCACAGGCACACAGGGCAAATTGGACTGCTAATTCAACCAGAGCCAAATATTACAAATGAAAAATGAAGTGCGTGTTTGACACACTTTCTTTGGGAAGCTGATGTGATGGTCTTGAAATGGGGAAAAAATGCTTTATGTTTATGACCTGAAAAGCTGAAGAATTACAATATTTAATCAAAGGTTATTTAAATATGAAATTAATAGTATCTCTCTTCTCCACAGAAATTCTCATTAACTAGATAAAAATCATGCAGTATAACTTCTATTACATATTATGCCAGAATACCATTTGGTACCTTTAACCAAACAGAACCTTTCAACTGAAATGTGTCTGAAGTCAATCCTCCCAATATGAAGGCACCTAAACCAGTAGCTGCTTTGGAAAAATTTGGCTTGATAGTCTGTATGCTTCAAAGAGCCCTTTTGTAAAATATATAAACTATGTTTACAACCCTTGATAACTTCTTTGATGTACAGATTTTTCATCATATACAGAAGAGTATTAAATACAAGGAACTATTATTACTAAAATACCTTATCCTGAATTTATAAAGTAGCCGGACATTTCATTTTACATTTGAATTAAATGCTATAATTCCACATTTATCCTAAATAACAGTGTTCACCTAAGACTCCCAGAATTCCCTCAAACTAATTATTATAATAATTATTACAGAGAATTGCCTTATTAATAATTAGAATAAACCTTATAAAACCAGTTCAGAGAAGATAGGAATGACTCAAGACCCACTCGTTTCGTGCAGTTCAGTGGGCAAAGATTAAATCAAGTGGAACAGTCCTACAAACGCTTTCCCCTTAATCCCTCTATTACATCAGTATTGCCTAGTATTTACCATTAAACAAGAGAAACTTCTAAGAGAAAAAGTTTTAATGAAATGCATTTATGTTCTGAGGTGTGCTTATTTTTGGCTCCAAACAGAACTAATTAGTATATAAAACATTAAAATAAACAATATGTGTTTGTCCAGAAAACAGACTCATCATTACTTCTGAAGAAAAAGGGAGATGTGTGTTTTCCTGCTATTACAGATATATTATTAGAGACATGCTGCATTATCCTACTGTGCACCTAAATTACTAAACGTTAGCTGGTAAGGAGATATAACTAGAACATTTTAATCTCACTAGATAACTGGGTGAAAGTTCAATTTCCTACCTTGTATTCTTATTAAAAAAACAAACGTTACTTCAAAAAATACATATTGTTGATTAACAATAATGCAGCAATTTGGATGTAGCTATGCTGTTCAGAAATAGCAGCATTTCCAGGAAATGTCAAGAAAAACACATGATTATTGGCTCTGCTCTTGAATTTCTGAATCAGACTTTAGTTTGGGCACAGGAAAATCCAGCACACTCTAGGACTGGCACTTGTGTCTGTGGCTTAGAACAAGGCACGTTTCAAAGGTACTTTTAAAGCTAACCCTTAAAAGCATCATCAAACACAATTTTACCTACAATAGTTCTGATGTTGAGCCGAAATTGTTTTAGATCCTTTCTAAACAGAAAGTTAGCAAATCTTGGTGACCACTTTGCATAAGCTTACTCCTTTATTTGTCACTGCTTGAGAATATAGGAGGAAACTTGTTTCCTTCCATTGAAATCTGATGGATGACAAGTGCTTCCTGAACATAGAAGGCAGGTCTGCATCTTCTCTCCTGCTCCTACTCTGCTGCTCCCTACCCACGCCTTCTTGGCACCTTGTGGGAAGGGGGTGGTGAGACAAATCTCTGCTACTCTTTATGGTTTTCCTCTGGCTACCTACCCTTTTAATCTTCTCTGGTGCAATTCAGGCTTTCCCAGCCAGCAGTGTGATGAACCTGTCAAGTCTCTCCAGTTTCCCACTGTGCACAAGACTCTGAACAGCAGCCAACAGCAAGGGGGGGTGAGCTGCTGTTTCACTGGGCAGTTGCTCAGAAAAAAGAAAAGCAAAAAATCTCACAAACAGCCTATAAATTTCTCATGTTGAAAAGGCTTTTTTTCAATTCCAAGAGTTAGAAATTTATCTGATAAAGTATTAAGCCTTACATGCCAAAGAGAAAACATAGCTTCAGCATTCCCAGAAGCAAAGCAACCAAACTCCCATAGAGAACAGGGAACAGAACATACAGAATTACCACTGATAAGCCTTCTAAAATCACAAGTTTATCTGAATGAAGTACAAAAAAGCAAACAGATGTTGATATTTTAAAATCTAAATTCTGTTTTCTTAACACTACACTGTAGTTTGTTCAGATTTTTCAGATTTATCAATAGCTAGACTTTTCAATCCCTATTTTCCTCCTAACAATTATTCTCTTTTCTAATGAAACTAGTAAAATGAAAAGGAAAAAAAGGGGAGAGTGATTGTGAAGATGAGAGTGGGATAGAGGTTATATTGTATTTGCAAGTCAGGAGGCATAATTTAGAGAGGTTACAATGTCATGTTCCATTACAAAAAGTAATGTTTGTAGAACAAATCATTATATCTTTGGATATCCTTTGCAACCACAGCAAACTCAAGGCTTACCTATTGAAATGTATCACCCACTGTGATTTTGAGAATTATCTGAACAAAAATAGTGTGTAGGAATAGTAGACTTCTTTCATAATATCTAAATTTCACTCAAACAGAAGCTCACAAAAGTGGATCACGCTTTGCTTTCGTAGATCTTGGGTCATGGCAGATAAAGTGCTTGTTCTAAAAGGCTAAATGAAGGTGCATTCCAGCTCATTCACTATAATTCACTTCTCAAGAGAATCAAAACTGAAAGATGAAGTTTCCTGTGACTACTCTTTGCAAACCCATTATTATATGGCAGCTGGAACTACAGAGCAATAAATTACACACAGACATACATATATACCCATTGCTAATTGTGCATATGCAGCATATAAAGAGGCAACAGCCTGGTCAGGAGGAATGAACTATTACCAAAAGCTTTGTGTCGCAACCGTCTGAGATCTGAGGGCTCGCAGGTGTCCTCTGCCTGTGCTGAGCCACCTGGTAGCATGGCAAAATGGAAACAGGGTTACACCCAAGGAGAGAGCACAGCTAGCTAACAAGGTCCTGAAAAGCCATTCCCCTTCACTGCACAAGCGTGGAAGTGGTACAAGAAAAGTATGATGCAAAACCATCTACAGCTCTCTGCTGCACAGCAGCCCAGCATGGAGTCCTGAAACAAACCTCTGGTGATTCAAAGAGTAACTTCACAGGACTGCACTCACCACAGGAAAGAGAAGGGAGGAGTATGCCCTTTGGGGTGAAGGCAGTGAAGTGTCTGGAGTCATCCTAAGGAAGAGTTACATGGCAGCATGAGCAACACTAGCCAAGTGTTGAAATGCTCTGTGGTTAAGTGCTTGGTGTGATGATGCACAAAGGTGGGGCAGAGGGTCGACTGCCACTGATAACGTGGAACTGCCTGGTGCGTGGTTCCGTGTCACCATTACGGGACTCATTATGCACTGTCCACACTTGACCATTGATGACAAACCTCCTTAATGCTTTGCAAAGTATGAGTGGCTTGTTGCTTGCCCTGGGCAATGCCACACTGAGTACGTTGGCTATCCACATTATCACACTCCTGTGCAGTGTAGTACTATGAGATTTTGATAGGCTTTTTATATTGTCACTGCGTGAGGTACCATAGCCAGCCCTGAAGACATCAGCACTGCCACACATCCTGGATCACAACTCACTTGACTGTATTCTAAGCCATCACTAATCCCCTCCAACAGAAGCACAGTTTCACCCTTTGCATTCTCTAAATTTGTTCAGGGTATGACATGGAGCATGCAATATCTAAGATGACGTTTGATTCCAAACGTAGCTCAACACAAAGACTATGCAGGATACAAGTCCAACATGATGTTGGACACAACATATTTATAATTTTCCTATATCGAGGTGGATGGGTTGAACTGCATGGAAGGAGAGTTCTCACAAGTAACATTTGTGTCAAGTTGTCCTATACATGTTACAGTTTGGATTTTTTCTCAAGCTGCACGTAAAAAACCTCCCAGCAATCTCCTCAGTAAACTTTGGGAGTACTTGAATGATGTCTATCAGAGTAAGAATTTACTGGTATTCCTACTCTGCTTTCAAATTTATATTTTAAAGAGGTTAAGGGAACCTTCTTGCCTCAATACACCTATTGCCATGTGAATACCAAAGTGTTAGACTACAAGCCATGTTCCTCCTGCACCAGTTTTCCAGGAGGTTCTTTCTATGAAAATGCTAAGTAGTTCCATGCCATCTTCCCTCCGGTCTTTTGTGCTTCTCTTCCATAAAGCCCACATTAGCTGTACACCTACAATCAGTCATAGTCTGAAAAATGCTCTTGTGTTAAACTTACCAAAAACCAGCAGAAATATAAGAGAGAAAGATGTTTTCAAGGTCCTGCTGAACCAGTCATAAGATGTTATTTCTAGGAAGCAAGAGAGTTAGTGTCTTAAGCCAGGTTGGAAATAGCAAAATGAAAATCTTTTAAAGTTAATACAGAAATGAATTTGTGGTTCAAATGGGGATAAGAAGAATAATGAGCTGGGAATATGGAAAAAAGTGGACTGACAAGGAAATTGCAGTGATGCCATCAGTCTAGTCAGCAGAACGGTATTTTATTAAGCAGGGAAGTAATTTCGTTGAGCAATACTTGGAGAGGTTCTGTCATGGATAGCTGAGAACTTCTCTTGTACTGTAATTAGCCCTCTATTTTCAGACTTTTTCAAAGATTAAAGGAAGAACAGTGAGCCGTATTACAAAGCCAAACCATAACAATCAAACAGTTTTACAATGGATCTTATGTCCAAGTTTTTGACACTAGGACTTCTTAGAATTTTGGTCTCTGCTCCCACAGTAAGTATGTCTGGATCCTTCAGTCTTCATTATCAATAAATACATTTTCTTCTATGAAAGAATAAGTTCTATATCCAGAGCATCTCTGTTGCAATGTTATGGATGCCTGCAGAGTACTGGGATATCTGGGCAGAATGATGCCCAACTAAATGTATATATTGTTATGGATATTCTTAACTTAGGAATTCCTAATTTTGTTGTGTGCCTTGGACAGATCAGTCATGTTAGAAAGAAAATCTAACTTTTCTGGGAAATAGTACCAGAATTATAGTTCTTTAACCAGAGACATAAAATAAACCCTATTTTCAGTAAAATCTTAGAAAAGCAAAAACCTGAAACCAGGTAACTGAAAGCACTTAAATAACAGCAATATTCTATCCTCTGAACACTCCTATTTAAATTTTAGGGTTTGCTTTCTTTCCTATCTGCTGTGAATTTAATCCATAAACAATTAATTTATCTTGATTTGGTATTTTGGTTTGCTTTGGCTCTCTTTCCTTCCTTTGGTGCAATCTTTTTGGTCACTGTTCTCTGGCATCCCTCTTTTTCCCTCTTTCCTCCTATCAAGACTTTGACAAAGAACAGATAGAGATAAAGCAAAAGACAATCAATTGCTTGTATAGGGGCCCTGCTACTTTGTGCCTACTTCTTTGTCTGCTACTACTTTGTGTAGGTTTTTTTGCATCAGTATTGAGAAGTATTTACATTAAAAGACAGCATCATAAGTTATAAAGACAGAAAGAATTAACAAAAACACTGTTCAGACCTCTGCTGTTATTTAGGACTCTTTTTTTGGAAGAGTGTTTTTACACAATGACCATCTGTATGTGCTGGAGCCAGTTCAGCTCTGCTTCCATGATTCTGAGCATCTCTTTCTGTCTAGTATAACTATTGTAGTCAGCACTGCCATAATGCTGCTGTAGACCGTGTTCTTAAATGTTCTCTCGATGGAAAGTGTTGCAATAAAATCTATCTTTAAGTTATTCCCCCTGTACTTTGTGCACTTCAGCATTTCAACATGTCATTTTAGGTTACTGGTTTACAACAGCAATCACCAAATACTGCAGACAAGTAATTTAACACACAGTGGCTTGTCAGAACACAAGTGTTTGTGACAGACATCAATGTAACTTAAATACTCAGTATTTAAATTCTGTCCCAGTTCTGAATTTCATTATGATTTCAGTACTATTTAAATTTTCTTTACTTCTTCTTATTTGTGGTGGTGCTTTTAATTATGAATTGCGTGTTTATCAACTAAATAATTCTGAAAGAATATTTCAGTATTAATCATCACAAAATATTGCAAAGCATGACTAAGAGTTAAGCATCCTATAAAAACTTTAAAAGTTTAAAGGATGGAGCAAATTAAATATTTGCTAAGTGTAGTATAAACACTTTGTCAACCATCTAAGAAATGCTGGTATGGCCAGAACAAAACCAGACATTCTTTCTCCCTTCCCACACCTCACCACCCTACTCAACTAGTTTGGTTTGAAAATTTTATTACTTCCCCCCACCTCCGTGAATTTTAAAGTAAAGACTTCAGTGTTCTTCTCCTATTAGCATCACTTTCTTGAACAAACCACAGCGTGGTTGGGGCCCAAGAACAGGAACAAATTGCATAGATAGGATAAAAGGGAAAGAAAAACCCTATTATAGCATTCTGATGCTTTCCTAGACTTTTCAAACCACAATAAGGAATTAAATGTGCTGGCCAGCACATTAGGTGACCCTTGCTCCACTGCTCTTCACCTTAAAGGAAAAAAAAAAATCACACCATGTCATACAATTTCCCATTCCTTTTTTCCTTCTTGTCTTTGCACAAAGCCCTCCCAAAATTGTATTTTCTACTTTTAGAAAACCTACACAGGCAACTGTTCTCAGCTCCCTGAATGATTTGTAGGACTTTGGCTGTAAGGTTTTGTTTAGCTGGAGAAGGACACCTTCTCTTCTTTTGGTCTTAAATTTTGGGAGGAGATTGGTTAACCACTGAAAGGTCTTATCTCTAAAAAACTGTGGCAAACCTTAAGGTAGATACTTGTTCTCCTCAGGGCAGTGTCCTCTCACCTATGCACAACCTGGTAATTTGGCTGCCTATCACTTTAGAAAATAGCTCACCTGCATTCTTAGTTATTTGATACTGGAAATTTATCAAATGGCAATATAAAATGCTTTGTTTCTACAATTTAAAGCATTAAAACATAGGAAGTAATTTTGTAATCCCGTGGGATCCCAAACAGACATTGGGTTTTGTTATTTCTTGAGAAAAGAAAAACAATCTGAGGAGAAGCAGTATAAAGACCTGGGCTAGATGTCTTCAAAACATTTCTCTGAGCAAGGCAGAAATGAAATTAAAGAAGCAGATGAGGAATCCTAAACTGAAAATGCCCTAGACCTTGACAAGCTGTCATCTTGAAAGGTGAGTTAGAAGAGCAGGAGGAATTAGGGATCTGCATATCTGCTGTCTCAGGAATATGGCAAATGCAGTGATAGAATAAACTTATTTAATCCAGTAATATGACACAGAATCAAACTGGGCTTCCACAGCCACACCTGGGTGTTTAGAAGTACTCCACCCAGTTTCCTTGGTTAAATATTCATGTCTCAGGACTGAATCTTTGTGTGAAAGGCAGTGGCTGTGTGCAGGTAGCAAGTAGGTGTGAGAACTCTTATCTAGATGGAGAATCCTGAGAAACCTTTAGACAGGTACCTGGTTGTAGGCCTGAAAATATGACTAATCAACACTTGAATATAAGAGGAGAGACGACACTACAGCGCATTTATGTGACTTAGAAAAAGGTTGTTGAGATTTAAATATCTCACATGGAATTTTAAAGTCTCAATTTCCGTGATCATTATTCCTAGTGCACAGGAAATATCTAAGTAATGAATGATTAAGAACTCTCTTTTATTCACTCCTTTACTATCAGCAGAAGTCAATCCAAATTCTCTATAGGAATAAACTTTCAATTTAACTATGCAGAAAGCTATCAGCCTAAAGCTTATTTGTCTTAACTACACTCATTTTAGGTCATTTGAGTTTGCCATATCACAGGTAGGACTCCTTCTCAACTTGTATTAGCATTTTCTCACTACTGAAGTTGTATGACCACTACATAAATATTTATCTGTGTATTGGTCCTCAAATGGAATTGTTTATTCCATTGTCTTCACTTCCAGTAAGAACACTGGCCACAGTGTTTTAATAATTACACAGTCTTAAAGATAGAAAAAAAAAGTAATAAAATTATTCCTACCTCATGCAGTATAGGTTTATAGGTTATATGACTGCTCAAATAATCTTCAGTGTTGATCTGCAATGACCTTTAAACTATAAACAGGAATCTTATCAAGTTATTTTGCCTTTGATTACAACCAAAATCAGACTCCTATTTAGCTCCATTGAGTAAAACTTGATT
Source organism: Turnix velox (assembly GCA_013400935.1). Classification (NCBI taxonomy): domain Eukaryota; kingdom Metazoa; phylum Chordata; class Aves; order Charadriiformes; family Turnicidae; genus Turnix; species Turnix velox. Next base: position 6,298 of record VZTY01028900.1, on the reverse strand, counting down.
GTGCTAATGTAACCAGGGATGGAATGCATTATCTGGGAAAAGTATAAAGTATAAGCTGAGGTTTAGAAATCTAAGAATAGCATATTTTGCAGAACTGACATCTCAAAATTATTTCTGGGGTTTTTCTTAATAGTGAGTTACCCAGACCTGTATTTGTCAAAATACCAAAAAAGAGACTGCTAACCTTCACAGATGTTTTGCACATTAAATAGTATAGGTAGAAGAGTCAAGAAAATTAAGTGTTTTTATAAAACTTGTATGATTTATTAATTTGTAATAGATCTAGTTCTCTCTGGTGATTTAATAAACATATGTTATTATTATAGTTGATAAGAGCACTTTAAAATCTCTTTCACTGTCACATAGCTGAGATTTTCACTTGTTCAAATCAGAAGTTATAGTTAAACAAAGGATAAACTTCAGACAGCTGTGTAAAGGGGGAAGAAGTGGAAATCTTTGTGCAGAGCTCGAGATACATCAGAAACAGCATCAGAGGGATTTGATGAAAAAGTAACATCAATGTAGAAGGATGTTGCTTTTTTCCTAAAACAACAGTGTAATGAGAGGAAAAATTTTTTCCTTATCATTCCGGCAACATGACTGAGCATTCACTGAGCAACACTATGAAACAAGTTTAAATTCCTTTTATTTTACCAACATAATTTATGAATGTCAAACAAAGAGAAACAAAGTTGCACTATATATCAAGATCAGTTGCTGTGAAGTACAGGAATCGGTAAGATGAAGGTTTATTAAACAGCACTGGAAGAAGATGAAAGGAGAAAACCAGGGTATATTATGATAAAAGTTTATTATACTCTAGTTAATTGGGTGGAGAGAAGAATTTTTTGATCAAGCAAGGGAAGCATCCAAAGGGACGGAACCTGATGGCTTTAATTACTTCTTGGAATTAATTATTTTTTTTTTTTTTGAAAATAAAATACAAGACAGAGACAGTCCAACAAGTTCTTGGAATATGCNTTTATGAATGTCAAACAAAGAGAAACAAAGTTGCATTATATATCAAGATCAGTTGCTGTGAAGTACAGGAATCGGTAAGATGAAGGTTTATTAAACAGCACTGGAAGAAGATGAAAGGAGAAAACCAGGGTATATTATGATAAAAGTTTATTATACTCTAGTTAATTGGGTGGAGAGAAGAATTTTTTGATCAAGCAAGGGAAGCATCCAAAGGGACGGAACCTGATGGCTTTAATTACTTCTTGGAATTAATTTTTTTTTTTTTTTTGGAAAAGAAATACAAGACAGAGACAGTCCAACAAGTTCTTGGAATATGCTGGGGACAGCTTTTTTTTCAGAAGGTGAACAAAACCATTAAGGGAGTGGCTATTTTAGATCTTGTGCTGACTAGTAGGCAAGAGCTGGCTGAGAGTGGAAGGGAATTTAGGTGAAAGAGAACTCTACCATAATGATCCCTACTACAAAAAGGAAAGGGAAAGAAGCAAAATAAAATTACTTCTTCTTTTTTTTTTACGAGAAAACAAACCCAAATGTTAACAAGCTCCAGGGACTGATAAGTAAGGTTTCTTAGGAAGACTGCTTAATTAACAAAAGAATGCAGGAGAGCTTGNCTTGGAATATGCTGGGGACAGCTTTTTTTTCAGAAGGTGAACAAAACCATTAAGGGAGTGGCTATTTTAGATCTTGTGCTGACTAGTAGGCAAGAGCTGGCTGAGAGTGGAAGGGAATTTAGGTGAAAGAGAACTCTACCATAATGATCCCTACTACAAAAAGGAAAGGGAAAGAAGCAAAATAAAATTACTTCTTCTTTTTTTTTACGAGAAAACAAACCCAAATGTTAACAAGCTCCAGGGACTGATAAGTAAGGTTTCTTAGGAAGACTGCTTAATTAACAAAAGAATGCAGGAGAGCTTGTCCGTTTTAGTCATTGCTGGAGTCAGCTCTTAATTATCTGAGGTAAAGGGAATAACCTAAATTAGGCAAAAACAGAGGATAATACAAATTAGGCTGCATAAATTAGATGGTAAGACTCAGTGCATTCACCTTTGAAAGGCTTATTAACAGATTTCCTTAGAGAGAACAGCAACAACCTGGTGCAAACAGCTTATGTTCTGTGTCATAACACCATTTTCTACTGCTCTCCCACAAGAAATGCTGAGAAAAGACAGAGTTTCATTAAATGTCAGTCCCCATGAACCATCGGTCATCACTAGGGGACTCTATATTATTACTCACATTAGGAGATTATCCCAATACAGAACCAACTGAATTCACACACACAAATTTCCTTGATTTTTATGATTTATCTAACAGTCCAATATTTATGTTATGCATCAAAGTATAAAATTATGTGTCCTGCTCTAATACTCTCTTAGATGCTTCATTTAAAGGCTTTTAAATGTTCACTTAAATGTACAAACAGATTTGGTCTGGGTTAGAAGAATGACACTGCAACAGTTTAACTTAACTGTAAGTATGAACACTTTATTCTAAAAAAGCAACAAATTGCCAACTCAGAGCTCTCTAAGTAACAGCTGAATTCTGCCATTAATTCTGTCATTCTTAAATTTCCACTGAAAAAAATCAAACATCTACTTGCTTTTGTCAGAGAAGCTCTTGCAAGGAGTTAATACACAAATCCATCCAAAACAGCAATAGGGTGAAGAGCATCGTTTTTCTGTTGGAAAGCTAATTCCCTAGCTAGCACTGCAACAGAAATGTCACCCTATCATAGCACTGTACCATATTGCTGTTTCATAACTGCCAAGAACTCAGCTCTTTTTGGGGGCATAATTCCACAGTATCGATAGAAGTAAGATGCTGAATGAGATCACAAGGGATGTTTGGGGTTTATGTTATTTGTTAATTCAATTAAAGACCAATGAATCTTTTCCAAAGGCTTCATAGACAAATTAGTAAATGAGATTTCCTAGCTTGAGAAGACTAGGCAATAAATTTATTTCTTCTAAAGACAAAATATTTTAAGCCCTCATCAAATACATTAAATTCTTCTACTGGCCTGCTCTGTACTTTATTAATGTGGAAAAAAAGCACTTCTCTCTCCATGGAAAGATTACAAGAAAGACAAGAATGGCATTGCACAACTTTGTCTGCAATCTTAAATTAAGTTCTCACATTAGAACAGAAGTAATTAGCATTTTCCCTAGCTTGCTTCCATGAAGTAATACTTCTGCCAAGCAAATGAGTAACACTACATGAGCTAAATGAACATTAGAAAACAAATGCACAGCCATTTCTCCTTCCCTGGAATAAAACAACATACAAAACAGCACAGGTTAAGTGAGAAACTGTAACAGTGTAGTTGCCCTTCCTTTGTTATTTAGGCTTAATGCAGGTACTGTTCCTTTATTATTTTAGCTTATGTATATTTTATGAACAAAAGAAAAAAGCCATCTGGCTTGCAAGAGCGTGTGGAACATCTCCTCGAGTGATTTCCTTTGTTGGCTCTTTGTGCCAGCCATAGTTACTATGTACCTCCCTTATTTCCATATATGATATTAATGTAAAATTTTTCCAGTGCTTTAAACAGAGATCTTTTGAAGGAAGATTACAATTAGAGTTAAATTCTGTTTTCTTCTGTACAGTATGCATAAGTGTGTGTATATGCATGTTTTTTATGCAAACACACAAAGGTAGCTTTGTCTTACCTTTCTAAGTGCTGCTGGTAATGAAGCAGTAGACATTGATATCGCTGGAAGAACATAAGGGCGCTGACAGATTACCGATGGTATTTGGTTTTCTTCAACAGCATAGTGTCTGCCTGGTATATCATAGTACCTGAAATAAAGAGTAAACATTGTTTAATTAATACATCCTACCAAAATAAAGTCTGAGCTGTATTTCTTGACAACATATTTAAGGTTTTTTCTCCTGCTGTAGTGGTTCCAGGCCTCCATAACTTCTGATGTTTATGGATTTATTTTAGCTTAACTATTTCCTCCTCTTGTTAGACATTAATTTGTCCCATCCGCTTTCACTATCTGATACTTGATCTTGTCTGTTTTTTCCTGATAACAAAACAACTAAAACCCAAATATAATATTCAGGGAGGATAACTACATGAAAAGCCACAAGGCAGAAAAACTAATTATCTTTTCTTATGTCACTCAAACCTTTACAGACACAGCAGATTACAACATGTGGAATTCATATTTCCACATTACATCACATTTTCTGTTCACCTCCAGGAAGCTGTTGCAGTAAAGAATCAGTTGAATTCTCAAAATACAAGGTCATTTATTAAGAAGATACTGACACAATGAAAGAGTATACAATCATTAATGTAATACATTAAGTTTTAGCAAGTCAGTCCTAAAGCTTAATGGACCAAATTTTGCTTATATTTACTCTGCAGTGTCAATTTTGAAATTCTGAATCTAATGAACATTTAAAAGTTCACTTAGTTTCTTCCTCAGAGAGAAAAAAAATAGTAAAAACAGATTAATTTGTATCATCTCTTTAATTTCACTGACTGAAAAGCCAAAGAAGCAAGAACATGGAAATGTCCAAAGACATGATTTCATTAAAACGGTTTATAAAATTAAATTTTATATCTTTTAGATGATTTGGCAATTACTTTACATCCAGCTTTTAAAAATTTATGTACTTTGCTATTTGTATTTTAAAATTGGATTGCATTTTTCCTATAATTGTAGGACTATCCAGGTTGGAAAGGAGACAAGGAGGCCTCTGTTCCAATGTCCTGCCCAAAGCAGGGTCAGCAACAAGATCAGAGTCAGCTCTTGAAAACATACTATGACAGAGACATCACCACTTCTCTGGGCAAAGGTGATAATGTTCTCCCTTACAACCTTACAAGTCTGATTCCCTCCTTTCTCAATTTTTGCTTATTTTTGCTTGTCCACCAGCCATGGGGGACTTTTTACCAGTGTGAAATGTCTTGGTTCATCCTCTTGGAGACCTCATCACATGTACTAGGGGGCCTCTAGGCCTCTCATCATCCCCAGAGTTAGCTCTTCCTTTGAAATGAGCAAGCCCCAATTCTCCATCCTCCCCTTTCTGGACAAATGCATCCTTACAGTCAACCCACAATAAAAGCCGTAGGCATCTGATGAACACTAGTTCAAAACTCTGAAGATCTTTAGGCAGAAAATACTCTTTTCTAATATATTTCTTTCAGCAAAAATTAATGTCACAAAATGTTTTTGTTTTGTCCTTAAAATATGCATATTTTCCATTTCAGTCAGATCAAAACTCCTTTTCCCATGTCCTCCTTTTCCAGTCCCATCATGAAGTTTCAAATCTTGCCCTATTTGCACAACTTTAGTTGCAAATTTAATTTTATAACTAACTGCCATACAGAGCTTTCAAAGAGTACATAAGCAGAAAAGCCTCAGGCATATTTACAGATGCATTAGGTTTATTGCATAATTGTGGTGAAAATGTTTTGACATATTAACGCATATCCTAATAAACATGTGCAATTGTTTTGTTTATTTACCTATTTCTAAGGAAGAAACTGCATCACTCCTAATAGGTGGTAACCTTCTCCAAGCCATAGCTGACTTTGAGCTGTCCATCTTCATTTTCTTTTTCTACCTCTGCCAGTGGAGGTTGCTTTTGAGGTGGTTCCACACATATTGGATATGAGAGACTTTGAAAGTCATGTTAACCAGCAGGTCATCTAGCACTGAAAGATTCTGTTGCATCCTGCTCTATCTAATGTACATACTGGAAGCCCCTGTAAGACCACTCATGGGAGCAACAGCAGACAGAGGACTATCAACCTCAGTGACTCAGAGCAGTAGAATAAGTGACATAGTATGGGCAGGAAACTGGCAAGGCACTTGGATGAAGTTTGAGTAAGGGAGGAAAATAACAGCACACTGTAGGAAGTAGATGGAACAGTACCTAAGTGGGATCCCCTGAGTCCTGCTGCAGAAGGGTATTTTCCTCCAGTTGAGCCAGCAACATCCACCTGGGAGGCACCTGCTGGCTCCCCTCCAACAATGGAGGCAGGAAACCTCACCAGTCACATCTCACTCATGACCACAGCAGAGGGCCTGAGACACCATAGGCCTAAAGGCTCTGGCAGGTCCATGGCATGGTAGCTGGGAAGCAGCTGCTTTCACTGCTTTGATGAACCACCACTGGTTTCTTTCAGACATCTTTTTTTTAATGGACATTATTTCATGCCAAAAGATGGAGCTGACAGAAGCAGCATGAAAAGTTTCATCCCAAGGACACCTGGAAAACAGCCAGCTTTGGACTTCCAAGTAGGCAAGAAGGTGGCACTCTTTGAATTTCTTCATGGTGCACTTGCAGCCAAGAAGGC
>VZTY01028895.1:15164-28674 GCA_013400935.1 Turnix velox | reverse complement strand
CTTTTGTTAATGAGGTTGGACCACAGTGAAAGCAGAGAGAGGTGAAGTTGTTCAGCCTGTGGTAAAGATGGCTCTGGATAGACCCTACAGCAACCTTCCCTTTCCTACAAGGGTCCTGCAAGAAAGGCATTGAAAGACTTTTCAGGCCAGGCTGGATGGGGCTTTAAGCAATTTGGTGTAGCAAGAGGTGTAGCCCATGGTAAAGGGGATTGAAACAAGATGATAATTAAGATTAATTAAGCTTCCAACCTAAGCCATTCTATGATTCTTGTGGTTTGCCATCAAATATTCCTCTTCCTAGGGATGGAATTCTACTTTTATGTCATGTTTGACCTCAAGCAGCTGAGAGCCAGCAGTGTTCAGCTGCTGTCTAGTAACTCTACATACACCCAGCCTCACCTAAAAGTGAGAGAGACAACTCTCTCCTTTGCTGCAGAGACAACTTTCTCCAGATATTACTCATTTATATAGAGTATTACAGAGAGTTGTGCATTTGGCAATCAGCAGGGTTCTCTGGTTTTCTGTCCCTCTCTTATACATGACCATTGCTTCATTCCCTGATTGTGTCTCAGCTTTTGCTGCTCAACTACCCCTTGTGACATTTGTAAACTTTATAAAACCATCAAATAAACCTCTCTTCAGAGATGGCAGGATGACCTTTTTACTTTTCCAAATATGCATCATCTACTTTCAAGCTTGTCTTCCACAATACATTTGTTTTGTCTATTTTGTGTTTTTAGTGTGGTTTTTAATCCAAATGCCACATCCCAGTGCATTAAATGCATCACAAAGGCTTATTTTATATATCAGTGCAAATTTTCTTATCAAACTTGTGTGTTGGGAAAAATCTGAAATGTATTTGTGTGTGAATATTCATCACTGCAAATATTTCTGCTCAAGACAAAGTCTGTGGGACTGGTTAGAAAATCTGGACTCAAAAGCTGCTGGAAGGGGGCAGATATAATGTGTTACAAACATGCTTTTTTAGAAATTACTCCCAAGCCTTGTGATTGCACAGTGTGTGTAAATTTGCATAACAATCACCTTGTCTAATTTGTCTACTTTCCAATAATTTGAGTAGATGACAGAGTAATTTTCACTTCAGTGTTTTCTGTATTTCTTAATTTGTGTGGAAGTCAGTAGGATTATATTTTTTTTAGAGTGCAAATTATTTTCAAAGCAATTCAGTCTGATAATTTATTTCCATATTTATTTGTAATAATTTTACTCAAGGTCACTTTAAGTAGTTGGTCACTGAATCACAGATTTATAGAGTTGGAAGGGACCTTCAAAAGCCATCTAGTCCAACACTCTGCAGTGAGCAGGGACATCCTGCACTAGATAAGGTTGCTCAGAGCCTCAGCAAGCCTGTCCTTGAATAACTCCATGGATGGGGTCTCCACCACCTTTCTGGGCAGCCTATTCCAGTGTGTCACCACCCTCATGGTGAAGAACTTCTTCCTAATATCTAACCTAAACCACCCTAGATCTACCTTCATCTTTCTTTGCAAACATGAACATCCCCCTTGTAGCTAATTATACCTATTACATGTCATTGTTGTACAGAGTGGATAAAAGAAAAAGTGATTATATTCTACTGAGGAAAGTATCAAAGAAAATCTAGTGTAGTCACTGAATCTTCAAATACAACCTGTCAAGGGATTCCTATTGGTTATCCAGGACAGTATATTGGTAAATCTGGTTCCCAGCTTGACAAACAGGGATTTTCTCAGGGGCAATGCTGCATAGTTCTTGGTGTATGCTCTTTACAAGCCATGGATCTGTCCCATCAAGCTTTGTTAAAGTAACTCCCACATAAATAAGGTTGGATGCAGAGCTCAGTTGGTGTTGGGCACAACATGTTACCAGGGAAGAAAATAATTCCTCTCTAATGGCTAGTGATTCACAAATCAATTATAAATAGTATTAGCTGTTGTTTGTTTTAGTGGCCAGCCCAGCCCAAAGCAGGACATCCTGCACAGCCTTAGTCTAGCTAATATCATAAAGAAATATATACTATCAGATGAAAGAGTCTGAAAAAACTTCCTGAGAGTTCTGCATCCTTGAATACTTGAAAGAGAGAAGGAAAAAGGAACATTAGAAACTGTTGTGTGTCAGACACATAAAAAAGGGATTTTTCTCTTTCTTGGCTGTCTCTCAGACAGGCAGAACTTTGTTCACTTGTAGATGCAGTAGTTCTGTATTGCTTCCTTTGAGATTATGTTTGATGGATGTCAGATGGAGCCAGATGTCAAGGTAGTGAACATTGCCATGACCACACTGAATCTCTGCTGAAAAGATCAGAGGAGAAACTGAGCCTGTGTCTATTTTAAATCCAGAATCCCATCTTCTTCTCCATCTCTGGAGTCTCTCTCTCCATCTCTTCGCTCATGTCTGAAGTGGGAAACAAACAGTGACAGCAAACTCCAGCAAAGAGCTGGAGTCACTCTGTGGCACAGTCCATGCTGGACATGCAGATCCTTTCAGAGCTGGGAATTGTACATAAAAAAACTCTTTTTCCTTTGTTACTAATTGCCACAGGTATGGCTGAAGCAAGCAGCAATGCCACTTGCAAGATGGACTCCATCAGCGAGGTCAGTTGTAATGAGATGGTTTGAATTTAGTATCTGCTGGAGCTTTGTACCCAAAGATAATTTCAGAGGATGACTCATGCAGATCTGGCTGCCACTTACTGAAAAATATGTGTGCATGTGGGATGGAGCAGAAATTAGCTGGATCTATTGGGCAGCAGTATAATGTGTACAGGAAAAAAGGTTAAAAATAATGTGAATGACTCTCTCTAACGACACCCTGAAATGAGGATATTTCAGGATAATGTGGGCAAATGGTCTGCTCAAATAAGCTTTGCCCAGAAATCAGTGAGCTGTTGGTACAACCTTCTGGATTTCAATCTGGGGGACCTTTATCAGGACTGTGAACACCCCTGATGTTGCTTTGCAATCACCCACATGTTTTCTGCTGCACAAAGGGCAGTGTTAGAGTCAGGGTCTGCCATCCATCAGCCCCTGGGACTTCTGTGGTGTGTCAGTGATTTGGGAACAACCTGTGAGCCAACCCTGATTATCAATTTTTTTCCTTTTTGTGCTTTTTTTCTTTTTGTGGTGCTATTTTTAAGCTGATTCAGTTCCCCAGCCCAGCTCAGCTCATCAGGCAGCTGGCCAGACACTTTCTGTGGCAGACCCTGAGGGACAAAAGCAAGTCAGCAGGAGACACAGAGAGGAACTAGGACTCACATCAGCTGGAGCTGATATTTAAGGGAGTTCTGCTTTTCACATCAGCTTCTGAACTGCAATAGCATCTTGGAGCTTACAGCTTGTTGGCTGATTAGCTCAGTAGTGGAAATTCAGACCAGGGCATGCCCCTAAGGGCAAACCAAAAGTTTCTTCAGCATCTTCTGAGTTGATTGCGCGTCCAGAACTAGAAGGCTTTGAAGGAAGGAAGTCATATGTTTGTCATGCAGCCTCACAGCTCCTTGGGCTGCATGAGATGACAAGGGGACACTGAACAGGAAGATAATTTTTTTTAAAAATATCCAGATCTGAAGTACTTAATTAGATAAATTCCTCACTACTGACAGGTCTGGAAGATCAGAATATCTAAGCTTTGTCAAGGTGAGCATTTTGAAAGGACATCTTTTGGCAGGTTAATTAGAAGAACTAAGATCCTACTTTCACAGGCAAAATAGTTACTCTTATACATCTTCAGAACAAAATACTAATAAATCCTTGTTCTTTTGCCACTTCAAATTAGAACATTCTATTATTGATGGTTGCAGTAGGTGCTTGAAGCACTTTGTGTGTTTGAAAGACCATTTCAGCTCTCAAGGTTCAAACAAAGGTAGACTGAGGACAACACAGGAATTCCTGACTCCTAATGTTGCTCTCAATCTGATATTTTACTCAGCTAATATCACAAATAAATTCTCCATGACAGAGAAGTTGGAGAATATCCTTTTGTCTTGGTTTGTGAATTTCACTAATAAGTATTTTAGAAGAGTTATATTCATGCTTTTACAGTGTAATTGTCATTCTGGAAACAGTTTAAGTTGGCAGATTGTTTATTGCAATATTAACTTTCCAGTAAATAAAACAACACAAGTGCTTTTATGAATAGTTTCAAATTGAAAATTAGTTCAAATTCCAATAAACTGCCTCAATCTGAAATCAGTTTCTCTGCTGGGAAATGAGTGAATCACACTTGAAAAAAAGGGGTCAAGGATGAGACTTGTAACTTGGAGAAGAATTTTTTTAAAACATTTTTTGTTTTCTTCTGCTGTCATTTCTAGCTGTTAGCATTAAATGTGCAAATTTAATAAATATTATTTCCAGACCATATGCTCAGTTTTCTTTTCCTCTGGGATTAAGTTGCTTAATAGATGTAAGATATTCTTAATGATTAACTTACAAATTAACTAAGTTACTGTGGGACAGGTGAGAGGTGGTCATTATATGGAGAAGTAAACACTGCTGTTGATTTTGGATGAGGTTTGTGGTAATTCCTTGCTGTGACTCACTGTCCAGTTCAAGGTGGTTTCATGGGTGACTTCTACTTGTTTGTGTTAAGGAGGTGAAATGCAGTGTCAAAAGTGTTTGGCCCATACACATTTTTAGCATCTCTTGGAGATATTTAATTATTTGGAGAAGCTCTGAATAATGCTTATTCCATGGCATGCAGCACTTGTGGAGAACTCTCTATGGCAACATGAGATTGAAGGTGTTTACAAGAAGTTCACCTGAAAGGACCTCAGCAACAGCATCTGAGATTCTCCTGTGGGAATTTATAGCAGGAATATTTAAAGAGGAATAAAAAAAAAAAAGGAAGAAAGATTTGTATGTTAAAATCAGTGAATGAATGATCAAAGCTTCTGAGGGTCTCTTGAAATTACTGACTTTCTGGTTTTCTTCTCAAGTATCACAAGCTTATTACTCCAGGCAGAACTAATTAACTAATGAAGACAAGCCACAATTGCTGAGGAAGGGAAGGAGAACAAAAACTTATTAAAATTTAACAAGAAGACATCTCTGTTTCATGTAATATCTGTTCTGTTGATCACTTCTTGTGACAATATCCCAACAGTATTTCTTTTCTAATTATGCAGCAGTGCCAGGTGCCAAAGACTTTATACTATAAAAATAAAGTTTGAAGTTCAATCCTTATTTTTAAGCTGTTAAAAACTTACTTTGTTTGCTAGTTCTGTAGGTTAAAGAGGTCAGGTGTTCAGACAAAACCTCTGTCAATAAAAGTTCCCCATTTTAATTATGCAGCTTTGGTTTTGAAGCCTGAGTGATAATTTTATGGGTTCAGTGTAGAAAAAGAACTATGTAATAAAACTTGAGAAAGCAGAAACTAAGAAGCAAACCCCATAAAGTTATCAGTTGGGCTTAAAATCCAAAGTGATGTAGTTAAAAAGTGACACTTCTTTTGGCTGAGATTGCTTTGGGTATGTGATGGATGGAGATCAGGAAATAATTAGACAGATTTATGGAAAAAAAGCCCATAGAACAAATAAAACAAATCTCTCTGGATTAAACCACTGCCTTAAAACAACTTAAAATGTTGTTTGTTGGAAGGCTATCACAGAGAAAGCATCACCATGTACTTTTTCTGTTCTCCCTTTCTCTCTCCCAAGAGATATTACTAGAGATAAACCACTAGATTAGATAGATTGGATACCAGACTAATAGCAACACTAAGTAATGCAATTTGAATTAGTTTAGTCATGGACTTATCTCATGACTCAAAAAGTCATGAGATAAAAATACTATTCAAAGGGACAGAACAGGATGAATTGCTCAGTGGTGACTTGTAGTCACTTTTTCACATCTCATTCTAAAATTATAATTTGCCCCTTTCAACCCATGTTGTGGGACTGTTTATCTCTTCTATACTAAAATATTTCAATACCTTGATCATGTTCCTGGTGAAAGTACAAGAAGTATGTATGATTCATTCTTTACATATAACAGATGTGTAATAATTGTATATATATATTAAAAACTCATATTCCATTAAATTAATGGTTCTTCACATTCCTTCTCAAACACATTTTTATATGTTATTGTACCTCATTGCCACCAAAACTATCCCTATTCCTATTTTTTATTTTCAAAAGGCATAGATGTTCTGTAGGTAACTGTGTATATGTAGATAGCATCTGTGCAAGATAATTAAACATCATAATGTTAGGCAGGAAGACCAAGCTTTCACCACTAAACTTTTATTGACTTGTAAAATTGAACAGCTGTGATAGCACAGTGTGTGTGTGTGTGTGAGAGGAGGTTCCTGTGAAAGATCACATCATTTTTTGATTAGAAAATGTGAGAAACATCTGGTAAGCAAATGAGTTGTGCAATAGAGTGAGTTGTTCAGCTTCTTTTTATCACTATCAATAACTAACTATACAGCCAGGTATTTCCAGTGCCAGTGAGTCCCCACCGGTTGGTGGTTATGATGAGGAGCTGAGGGAAATCTGGTGAGTGGGTCATAATGGACACAACAGTGGGACAGCCACTGTGGCATGGGAAATATAAGATATATATCTCACATTTCATATGTTTTTCATGGAATATTTTATTTGATGTCAGGGATAATAAGGGCCCTGAGCTGTTTGTGGCATTCAGTGACAGAAAATCTGTCACCCCTGAGAAGGGGTGAAGATTCCTCATCATGTGCAGGGCCAATGCACACCATATTGCCCCTGCCTGGTGTTGATGTAGCACCTGCTACTGTTGGTGTGAGTCTCTTGAATTTTACAGCAGGAAAATTCCTTCTTTGTCTGGAGTTTATGCCTTGTCCTTCCAATTTAGTGATTTTAAACTCTCCAGTTGGATAATCTATATTTATTTAAACCTTGGGAGCCACAGAACCAGGTATCTGGCTTATGCCATTTCCAACTATGCTGTTCAGGGCTCTGGTGACCAGAGAGCAGCAAGGCTATTGCATGTCTTGGAAGACTTTGTATGGCTAAAGAAGTGAGCTGTAGGGGAATCTGTGTGACATTTTTCATCCTACCCTTTGCACTGAACCTTCTAGGTCTCTTTCCTTGCTTTATGGACACACTGTCTGATCCTTGATCATTACCATAATAATCCAGTTTTGATGGGATCTTTCAGATCATTGAGTCCAGCCATGTTGCTCTAGCAATGTTTCTTTTTCCACAGTGAGGGTGTGTAGATATCCTGGGCTTTGCTCTTCAGGATCTCAGAGGGTTTTTTTTCTGTTTCATCCTTAACAAATAAGCAAATGCTTGTGACAGTCTACTTAAGCCTTGTTGATATGTTTTACAGCCCATCACAGCTCCTGTGATCTCTCTCTCTCTGGTACTCTGTTTCTTCTTCATGTTTTCTCCAGCATTCTGGTAGCCTTCAAGCAATGTGTAATTTCATTCCTGTGGAATAAGCAACCAACCACCTGGACTGGATGGAAGCAATGCTTGCTGCACCCAGCAGAAAATAGAATAACTCAAAGTGCAAAAAGCACTTCAAGTGGCCTAAAAATTGCTTTATTCTGAATTACAGACTACTTTTGCTGCCCTGATAATGGGAAACACCATCTACTGTGATTCACTGTAGTCAAGCAGCATTAACTTCAGAGAGAAACGGGACAAAAGGGAAACTGCTCCCTAGGTAATGGGGTATTTTGTGCGGGCAAGCACTGTATTCCTACTAAATTATTTTTCTTTGCTCATTCAGATCTGTTGTACTAACCCCTTTTGATGCTGAAGCTATATACTATATGGAAATATTTAAGTTAAGGAGTGTCTGAATAATTGAAGCAAGTGTTAATCAGAGAATATTATCTTGTCACTTATAAACAGCTCATAAAACAATGTGGATTTAACAGAATAGCAAAAAACCCACCCCAGAAGTAGCAGAAAAATGTCATCTTTCCACAGAAAGAGGCTTTCTATAGTGTGAAATCAAAGACTGGCTCATGGGTGCCCTTTTTTAAGGGTCTAGAAAATGTGGGTACTGAGCCACTCACTAGATGTGGATTAATGACCCTCAGTCTCTTGTCCCACTGACCTCTCCAAAGGAATTCAAAGGAGATCCATCTCACCAGGCTAAATTTAGTCCTTGTGAACACCTGCCTCTGCCAAGATTATCACACTGTCTTAATTAAGAATCTATTTTAACAGCAAACCTTCTCATTATGAAAGAGGGATGCTGAGAGGGCATTGCAGTTTGCCATTTAATTTTGGAAGTGTGTGTTCAAATTCAGTGGGATAGGTATGCCACATGGTGCCACTTAATTTAAATTGAATTAATCAAGAAAGTACATTAGCTACATCATTTTAATTTTGGCTTGGTGCAGTCCTTGGTCAGTACAAGTCAAGGACAAAACTCTTGGATTAGTGGTGAGATGGCACCATGATATTAGCTCTTTTGCAAAATTAATGCAGCAAAATAAATTGCTTCTTTCCTCCCTTATCATTCTTCAATTTTTGATCCTCTCCATCTGGACAAGCATCCTCCACATTCTGCTTTGATTTATGGAGCACAAGGATTGCAGGGCTTACTAATGGGGGCTTAAGACTTGTTGGGATCTTGATTTTTTTCTCCTTTTGAGAAAGTTGAGAAAGTAGCTTGGTTACTTCTCATTTTGGTTCCTCATTTGCTGCCTGGGTGTCAGCATTTTCTTCTTTACAATGTGTTTTGAAGATTAAAATAATAAATTCCAGGAATTCCATGAACCATGTCCAAGTATGGGCAAGAAAAAGTTAAATTCTGATGGGTATAAACCAGATCAAACTTATTTTGAGCCTCTATTTGTGTACCTTCTATCTTTATATATTCTGTTTTGCTTTTCTAATTCCATGAGCAAAACAATACAGCTAATTGCCATTAATGTGTCCTGCAATTTGGTCTAGAAAGAGCAAAAAAGCAGAGTCAACTGGTTTTAATGTCCCTAAACCATGGGGTCTGTAAGAAATACTGAGAGCTGATAGTGGTTTGCAAAGCACAGATCTGGAATATTGTGATTTTCCTTGAAATTTCATTTTTATTTCAAGGGAAAACATGCTCTTTGCACTATGTGCCTGGGAAATTTAAAATTATGGCCATTGCTTGAAGCTCTTCTTCCCTAGACATGCATTTTTACTTTAATTGATTGCTTATAATGATGGATGATAAGGATGGACTCGGGTTCATGGAGGGTAATTCTAGCCCTGCTGGAGATGCAATTTGCCATTTATTGGTAAATAAATGGGCAGAACTTTGTGTAATGGCTTGAATAATATATGAAGAGAATCATATCTCAAAGGATCTTGGGAAAACTGAATTCAGCCTCACTTGTCCATAGAGTTAATTTCAACCATGGAGAGGTCTGTATTGAATGATTTAGACATCTCGGGTCTTTTATTTATGAGGTCTGTGGGGTCTAATTATATTATCTTATAATTTCCATTCTGCCTTAGGTCAAATGCAGATTTCTATAGGACTCAGAGAACTAATAGTGAGAAAGATTTGTTTCCAGATTAACCAGAGGTGGTCCCACAATACAGACTCTTCTGTTTTATGGAAGTAAAATTAAGCCTGTAGAACTCTCTTTTTCAGTATGCTTTAGTTATTTATGACTTTATGCCTGCAATTTTGCTGTACTTCTGTAAATCACAGAAGGGAGATTTGAGGGTTTATTTTTCCCCTTGGATGAAAGCAGTCGTAACTAAAAGATTTACTCATCTGGTTGATATCTGAGGCTTTTTTAATAAGCCTTTTGTACATTTTTTATTTTATAATAGTGTATGCTGCAATACAGAGCCACGGGGTTATAACTGGGCATTACATAAATACTATATTTATTTTAATGAGAGCATATTTTGATTTAAATATGCTTTTGGAGATAAAAGGAAAATTCTCTGAATGTAAATTCGGCTCTGCTGAATAGTCATTTAAAGAGAGTGACTGGAAAGTGACATGTGTCCCCTTTTTAACTTGTATAACATTGTGAGCCTTAGAAATTTTAGCATCATTCATGTTAACACATCAAAGTATTGCTGGCTGAACTCAGATCTCTCTGAAATGCTAATCTGCACCCTTAACTGTAGTGGAATGAACATACAGATGGTTCTTCTAATTACTTGGAGAAAGAAAAGGGGATGATTTCCTTTAATGATTTCCCCTTCTTTCTAGACTGAAAGCAGTACCAGCTCTTCCCTCCAGCTAATTTGACAATTAAAAGATGCCTTTGTCTTGCTTTCAGCTATTGAGGTTCCATCACAATTTGTTAAAACTTTCCATCATGAAGGGAGGTGTGAACCCAGGGCTATGTAGGTTTGGTTCAGAGGTCATGTGAAGGGGAATTATAACCTTGAAGGGAGGGGGGAATATTTTCATCATCCCATGCTCTTGCCCTGATGGCAAAGGTGGATTTTTTTAGGATTAAAATAGGAGCCTGAATCTTTGTTGCAGAAGGTCGTTGATCAGGGAATAGACCCCAGGCATTCAGACTCCAGTCTCACAGTAACTCCATTTTCTCAAGGATACAAATGAAGGTGTTTGAAACACATTTCTAAAGCAGTTGGTTTCATTGCTGCTTTGTGGGATAACAGGTGCTTCAGAGGAACTGGAAAATAATGCTCTGTGAAGAATTTCAAAGCTTCTAATTTTCACTACTGACCAGAACAAAGATATGCACACTATAGAAAGAGCTGGCTCACTACCTCTCTGTACCTCTGGATCATAGTGGTGCATCTAAGTGGGAATCTCTTCGAGCCACGGGAGGGTCTACAGTCAGGTGAGTCCATACCAGCTGTTGGAACATGTGGAGGGACAAACCTCCAGCTGTTAGGGTTCACATGGGTCTACCTGAGGAGAATGAAGGTCTTTGTTCAGCCTGAGAGCAGCTAAACTGACACAGATGGCTGAGACAGGGACTGGGGATGTGAGGACACACATTAACCTGTTCATGGCCCTCAAATCTCAGAGAGTTTTTTCTCCTGTTGACTAGTTGATATGAACCAAAACAAGACTGGGGAATAAAAGGCAATGGACTTTTTTTCTTTTGACTCATGATCTGGATGCAAGCAGAGAAGTCCTTTAGCTCTGTTTTGAAGTTTGTGACCCACAGCCTCACATACAAAACTATGTGTCAATGACAGTGTCATCCTACAACACCTCCAAGTATTTCACTTCATTCAACGTGGCATCAAGCTGTTATTTTAGGATTTGCTAGACTTTTATAAGTTACCACTTGATGCATTTTCCTGAATATTCATTGGTATTTTTCAGTTAAAATACTCATGGGACAACAAAAAAGAAAGTAGAGTATCTTAAATATAATGCCATTTCTTCTGAACTTACTTAATCACTCCCTACCAATAATGTTTTCTGTTCTGTGTTTGAGGTGAATCACTTCTCTCCAAGCTATTCAAAAGGAAGGGAATTGAGTCCATGAATGCAAAAAGACTATTTCAGTGCACAGAGAGATTAATTGTGAGGTCAGAATTCAGTGGGGATTTCCCCCTTCATTTTCTATTAACCAGAATTTCATGTAAAATTTTTGCTAACTAAAACTGTAACCAGGCTTAAAAACCCTTTTTTCTTTCCTATTAGAACAAAAAATATGAACCATTACTGATGTAGGGTAGAGTTTTGACTTTTCTGAAAAGGTTTTGGAAGAGTTATTGCCTAGGGCTGCATATTTTGATTTTGTCTGTTTGAATCTATGATGACAATGTTGGAAAAGAAACAGGAGGTTAATAAGAAATTCTAGCCTTACTTTCTTGCTCTTCTGGAATGATGACACATCAGACAGTAATAAGGTTTGCCTGGACAGGATTTTAGCTGACCTGCACTCCCTTGGCACTTCTACCAGGATATCTGTCCTGCTCCAGGGCAAAAATTATCCAACCTTTACCCTCCCTGGTGTGGAAATGACAGTTATCTTTGCCTGGTGTCAGAAAGATGTGTTCATTATTGAGCATAAAATACTGTGAGATTCTTGGCTTGTTACATTTGCAGTGATGAAGTTGTCTTCTGTTTGGGCAAGTACTGCCTTATTTAATAAGTGCTGCTGATTGCTTGTCTCTGAAGACCCAGACTACTATGAGAGCAATAAGGCTAAAATAATAAATGAATCCTAAGTAACAAATAGCAATCAATCACATCTATGAAGCATTTTTCATCTTACTCTAATGAGGATATGGTTCTCCTGGGAATGAAACATCTCCTATTAGGAAACATAATATTTCTCTTTCTTGAAAATCAGGTGTTATTCTGTAGCCATGCTGATGTAAAATCTATATGAAGTGATGTAAAAATGTAAACATCTGGGGCATGCTATAGACCTCTCAGATTTTAGCCTTGCTTTCCTGATGTATTGTATAATACCAGAAAGTGCTGTACTTGAGGCCATAACTACTTTGACAGTGTTTTACTGCGAGTTTTTAGCAAAGAAAAAAGATGCAAAATTCCAGGAGAACATCTCTATATGCTGTAGTTGATGATTATGAAATCAGCATTCATAAAATAGTGGAGTTCACTTCTTTAACTAAACATTAAGGGATAGGTTGGTGCTAAAGAGGAAGAAAAAATCTGCTATTTAAAAAAAAATAAAGGGAAAATTTCCTTTTCTCAAGTCAGCTTATCTCAGAGCAGTGCAGCCATAACAGAGAAGCTATGCTTCAGCTCTGGGATTTATTCTTTCTTCCTCTCTATTTCTCTTCCAGGGACCAGCCTTTACTATCATGCAACATCATCAGAGAGTGGTCACATTCAGCTCTGAAGTTAGTGGCCATGGGTAGCAGACATCAAAATCATGCTAAGTAATCCTGATTTGTTCTGTGGGGCAAAAATGCCTGTGAAAATCGAGTAAGTTTTGGCATAGATATCTGTTGTAGATATTGCACTTTTAAGTCTTCTAATCAATGGCCATTCAATCAAAATATGCAGTTGAGAACAGGAATATTGATAAAATTAGAACAAAGCTGTGATTCTTGTTGCTCATGGACTTGTGCCCATGCAAAAAATCAATTCTCCTGTCACAAACCCAGTCACAGAATGAACAAAACACTTCTTGAAGTGGAATGTTAGGGGAAAGCTATTTTGAGACTAAACTCTTAAATTAATAGCAATCAGGTAATGGAATAGTATCCATAGGGAGTAATTGGACTGATGAAAATGAGCCGAGGAACTCACCAAGATCCATTAAACAATGGAAGTCTTGAAAGGGTTGGAAGAGATTGGCTAGAGAGATTTAAAATAAGTCTGATAGTCTTTGTGGTTTCAGACCTCTGATATTAGATAAAAAGACAGGGAGAAGCTAAAAGAGATAGTGAGAAGTATTCTAAAGCAAGCATGTTAAAGAAAAAGACAGGGGAGAACCTGGGCAATGTTGAAATGTGCAGTAAAATCACATTGATTTTTTTAAGAAGACAATCTCAAGCCAGGAGTACTGCCATTTATAACCAGTGCTACATATATCAGAACAACGTGAAAGAACAAACAACAGAAGTGGTGTGGGGGAGGTAAATCATGGTAGTGGGACTCAC
>VZTY01028895.1:0-12538 GCA_013400935.1 Turnix velox | reverse complement strand
CTTCATAGGGCAGTTGCTCCAGCCCTTTGACCATCTTCGTGGCCTCCTCTGGACCCGCTCCAACAGCTCAATGTCCTTCTTGTGTTGAGGGCTCCAGAAGAAGGACATTGAGCTACTGGAGAGTGTTTGAATAGTTTTGATAGCAAATTTTGATCAGCATAATTGGAGTGTGGGGGGGTGACTATGAACAAACCTAGCTGTGAATATGCTGAAAAACAACTTATTTTCTTTTCTAAAGTATTTCTTCCTTAGTCTAAACACAACTATGCTGAAAACATGCAGAAAGCTTCATTAGAAGTTGTTTGAATAATTTTCTCACAATGATGTAGGTTGTTGAAGTCCCAGCATGTTTCCCTTCTCTTTCTTTCTTTTTTTTTTCTTTTTTTTTTCTTTTTTTAAATATGAATTTGTATGAGAGGGCAGAACAATGCATTTCCAAGTAGTGTTCTTATCTCTACATTGTGTTATTATGCAAACTAACTATAATCAAACTAGATGACAGTCCTCCAGACAAACCTTTAGTATGAAGAGCTTTCAGAGCTGCAGGGCAGATTGTTGTTAGCAGGATAGTTAATTAAATGGAAGTTGAATTTTATTGCTTGGCATAAACAACCAAGAGCAGCTGGAATGATGTTAGTTTCTTCTTTCTATTTTGAAAGATATTAATTGAATCTGTTGAATTGGTTGACCCATGGTCACTGTGGTCACTTGTGGTCACTGCAGTCACTTGTGGTCACTGCTGGACTGTAGGTAGCAGTCACTCCGGATTCTTCCCTTTTCCCTGGTGATGGGGCACCGTGGGATAATGCAGGAAGTAGAAAATACATTCTCCTTCTTTAGATCTTGGAGAAAGATCCCCTTTGGGTGCAGAATCCTGACCTTTTTTCTTGAGTTCCCAACTTCTTGTGCACTCGGTGAGTTTTGTATGTGGTGTAAAAACCCCCAGGTGCAGGGGTTTTTTTCTGAGAATCCTCACCTTGATTTTCAGAGCTGGCATGTCTTTAACCAGGCGGGGACAGAAGCCCACCCTTGGATGAAGCCGTGACACCCAAGGATTGCTAGGAGCCGGGGCGGGTGGAGCAGTGAAGCGCGGACACTGCCCAAGGTCCTGAAGGAGCTCTCCGCGGTGCTGGAGGAGCTCTCCGCGGTGCTGCAGGTCAGGGAGAGGGAGAGCTCTTCTGGAGCTTCTTGACTCTTGGAAGTAGTTCAAACCCCAGAAGTATGGGCATGCAGAAAAGCATTTTGTCTCCGTGGTGTTGTAGAGAAGTGTCACGGCAGCATTTCCCCCCATTACTCCAAAGATTCAACCTTCTATTATAAGGCTTTCTTGACTTCCCTCTTCTAATTCACATGCCAAACCTCGGGGGTACACAGTGCTCCTGACTCCCAGCCCTTCCCTCCCTGCAGGGGAACTTTTCTAACACTAAGATTCTCGACTACTCAACATTCAATGTGCAGGTGTTTCTGGAAGCTAATTCTCACAGTCTGCTCCAGCCTGGAGCATGTATTCATATTGCACTGTGCATCACCTCAGGGCTTGTGAGCAAAGAAGGAATACAAGTTTTTCTAGTAGGCATAGGAACTGTCATGCCTGGTGAATAAGCAAAGCTGCCTTCATACTTTCGTATTTTAATNCTGCAAAGACTCAACCCTTTATTGTCAGCTTTTCTTGACTGTCCTCTTCTAATTCACATGCTGAATCTCGGGGGGTACACAGTGCTCCTGACTCCCAGCCCTTCCCTCCCTGCAGGGGAACTTTTCTAACACTAAGATTCTCGACTACTCAACATTCAATGTGCAGGTGTTTCTGGAAGCTAATTCTCACAGTCTGCTCCAGCCTGGAGCATGTATTCATATTGCACTGTGCATCACCTCAGGGCTTGTGAGCAAAGAAGGAATACAAGTTTTTCTAGTAGGCATAGGAACTGTCATGCCTGGTGAATAAGCAAAGCTGCCTTCATACTTTTGTATTTTAATTCTACCTTGTAAGAGGAGCCTTTAGATCAAAGACCTCCGCCTTCCTTTTCTGATGTTAGTCCTGACATAGCTATAAAAAGAATAAGCACATTTTACTGTGATATAGCAGCACTATCGCCTAAAATAATAGTTTGAATTAAATGAGGAAGCTTCTAGCTCTGATATTTCTAAAGGTTTTCTCACCCTTTTTTTTCTACTGTTATATATCCTGTCTAGAGGAACTCTGAAGACAGCAATTACCTCTCCCTTTTAGTAAGGGTGATAACACAATTGGGATTTGTTTCAGTGGTGGTTAAACAGAGGTATCTGTAACACAAATTTCAGATTCTATTAATATCTGTCCAGACACTTGGGAGATGATCAGACTTGTTTAATCAGTACCCATTTTTCATCCAAATGCTGCTTTCACATGCTCAATCAACAAATTCAACAAGAGCAGCTCTTGAATAATCATAGAGTTTTGCTTCTCCTTTGCTTATAAATTTGAAATCCCCAAGCTACCCAACCCACTCCCCCAGAAACCTCTGCACCAAAACCTAACATTAAAATACTCAGGTCAGCTTCTTTCTTAGTAATTGATTCTTGTGTGGGTTTCCCTGGAAAAGTAACTCTTAAGGGAGTGGGGATGTAGGGGAATGAATCCCACTTGCTTTAAGTCTCTGTGTAACAACCTTGCAGGAAGGTAAGAACAGAGGAAGAGGACTCAGTGATTGTGTGGATTGAAATGTCTTGGAGCTGAAATGTTTTTATGGAATGACTCTGATGACCCTGCTTTCTCCTGCTTTGTAGATAGGCTGCTCTGAACAGGTGCAAAGATAAGCAACAGTATAAGTTTATTGGGAAAATATTCAGATGCTGTTCCAGTTTATCTGCACAGGCATTAGTGCACAAATCTCCCATCAAAGAGCCACAAAGAATACTAGAAACATCTTAGTACTTAGTGCCCATGTGTGAAGATATGCATGCATATACATTTTAATTCTATCTTTTAAACATTTTCAATGGGACTACTGCTGAAAATGATGGTAGGGAAGTATTTTCAGGTAGGAATAAGTGAAGTCCAGAGTCCAAATCTGTCTAAACCTCCTGAAGCCCAAGCACCATGCAAGCAATCATGCCACATACATGTGATAAAAGGATCAAAATTTCTCTTAAAAGCAACAGTTTATCTCCCAAAATACATTGACTGTTCCAAAAGCCAGCACTGCCAAGGGCAATTTGTTGCCCTCCCACTCAGAAATGTTCTAGTTTCCATCCTGAATTTGCTCATGATGAATTTGTTCTTTCATTAGTATTATTCTTTAGCTTAAATATATCTTTACCTGCCTTGGACTCTATAAGTGTTTTTAAAGAATACAGTGCAATTCTGCTCTGGTGAATAGACACTTATTGAGACAAAAATTGCCCAGAGATTGAAAAAAAATTAGAGGTATATTCACCCTGGAATCTATCACAAAGTACTGGGTTTTCTTTTCTTTGCCCTTTTAAAGGCACTGCCCCCTTCTTTGTAACCCCCTACAACTCAATTTATTCCACTTTAAACCATCGTACAAAATACTTATTTTCAGGTGGCCTTGGTCCTGTCTTGCATGACAAGTTTTTCCTCTGTGATGATATCAGACTTCCTCTCATTCTCCCTGAGGTTTTTCTAAGTCCCTCTGTGTGACTGTACAATCATCTTGCATGATGTCTCTGGTTCCAAACTTAATGGTTCTATCAAATTCAGTTTCAGTGAGTAAGGTCCTGCATTTTATGTTAACATAGTAAAATGAAAAGAGGCTGGTCAGTCTTAAGCAAGGCTCTTGAAAAGCATTAATAGTTACATAAATAGTCCCAAACCTCACAGCTTTTGGGATGTTTTCTCTGACATAGATGGTGGTCTATCATATGCTCATGTGTTACACAAAAACCAGCTGAGAACTTCCACATAACCTGCGTTGAGGAAAGTCAGTTTGATAGCACAAAAATAGAAGGTTAATTTGACAAAGGCTTCCTTTGGTACCCTGTTCTTTCTCCTCTGTTTTTCCTCCATCCTTAAATCTGGTATAAAAGGTATATAAAACCACTGTCAGGATAAAAGCCCTGTACTTTCTTATTGCCTCCACTCTCCTGACATTCTTAAGCTTGAGGACAAGTGTCCCATTTGCTTTTCTTCAGGCACAGGGTTGTGTTCCCCTGCTGTAAAGGTAGAAAAAGTCCTTACTTTTCACCCAACAGTTACATGTGTCAGTTCTTGAAGAACCTGGCAATGGGGATTATCTAGATCCCAACAATATGAGATTGTTATGAGTTTATTCAGTCCTGGTTTTGGCTTTTAGCTTGTGTGATAGTGGTAACCCAGCACCTTCACTCCCAGGAAATGACCTGTGTTCTTTATTTTAGCACAAGCTTGTTGCCCTCTACTGAACCAGCTCCCTTTTCTCACCTCCCTTTACTCACTAGAAGAAGAATTCTGTGCAAAGAGGGAAGAGCAGAGCCCCTATTCTATATTTATTATGCTTCAACTAAAATTCAAGACTCTTCTTCAATCAATTTGTTCATTTCCTCTTCAGCTCAGATGAACTATTTTAAGCTATACCCTGAGTTTTTTGAAATTAAGTACCTTGAATTTGAGAAAAGCAGCAAAATACTTTAAGGACACTGAACAAAAGTCTCAGTTGTTAACATGGTTCATAGACTGCAGAGATTGTGATGTCCCAGTCCACAGCAGGAGCAGACAGCATGCATTTATAGGATTAAATGAGAAGAGGAAGGACAGACTGACCTGTCCTGAGATTGTTGTGTGATACACAAGCTTCTTTCCTGACTAGTTATAAGAAGAATTTCCTGAAAGAACCCCAGATCCACTCACTTAAAATAGACAAAGCATCTATTTTTATTGTGGGCTCTGCCAGGGCTGCCTGAACAATCTGCTCTGCCTGGAACATTCCTGGAAGAATGTAAAAGACTCTTTAAAAGAGTTCTGTGGTGCAGAATAAGTCAGCTTTTAAAGAAAAATGCACCTATCAAATAAACAATAATATAAAAAACTATAAGTGAAACCAGGAGACTAATGGCAGAAGAAATTCTTTTTGTCTGAAGATCTTAAATAATAAAAGATGGGGCCTTGGAGCTTAAGAAGTACCATTGAGCTCTGCAAGTGTAGCTGCTAGGGTCAGATCTCCCCCCTGGATCAAGCTGTTATAATTAGAAGCTTCAGGGATGATTAGAAAAGCACTTAAGGGGCAGGGTAAGCACTCACAGAGCTTCATCACTTTCTGGAAGTCACATAGCACTTAAAATGTTTATAGGGAAAGTGTCTGTTCAGAGCTGGACAGGCTAGCACAAGAGATCATGAAAGTTCAGCTGTAAAATGGTTTTATGAAGTGTTGGTCTGGCTCCAGATAAAAAAAATTCTCTATTGACTGAAGGAAAAATAAAGGTTTCAATTAGACACTAATCAGCATTCTTATCCTTGTACACTCAGAGTGTCAAAACAGTTCCAATATGACAGTAATGCAGTTTCTGTGACCTTTTCTCTTTTAATGAGAAAATTCTGTGTGTGAAATAGACTGATGCTCAGTTCAGGAAGCAGCCAGCCTTAGAAATTCTAAAGAAAATTAATATTTGCAGCTTTAAAAGGAGAAAAGGTGATTTCTCTGGGGTGAAATGCTGAAGCACTTTTCCCATTCAAGCTTTCCTTAAATATTATCTTTCCAGGCCTTGACTTTAGAGAATTATTGAACTGGAGGAATATTTTCTGCCTGAAGCCAAAACAAACAGAAAATCACTAACAGAAATAAGGTGGGTGACCTAAACCAGAAGATGTGCCAGTTACTGGTTTCAGAGGTGAGGAAAATACATTTAAAGGTAAAAGAGAATGCAGGAAGATTTCTTGGAACAGCCTGAAATAAAAGAAACTCTAAGGCTACTTAGAGGTTCTCATGACCTGAGCATTAAGGCAAGCTTGAAGGCTGCTTTAGATGATATTTTGTTTGATTTTTTTTCTCACACAGCAAAGTACAGCCCTTTTTTCTTATAGAAATTAAAGGATGATATTTACAGGATCTGTTCTGCAGCTCATGGAAATGAAACAGAATAATTACTTAGTTAAAATGTGATTTTTCAGTTATTATGTGGGCACTGATGTCATTGTGAGGATGTTTTTTTTACCATAGACCTCACAATTCCAGTAGGATGTGGGAGATGGGAAGGCCATTTGCATATGCTCCCTGTTAATTGTTCTGTGTCTTTTGGCTTATGTTAGAGGTGATGTCCAAAACCTACTTAAATCCTACTTCAGTAGGATCTAAATCAGACCCTGCTTTTCTCCTACATTAAGGGAAACAATTGCATTTATGGGATTTAGGAGTTATTCATGCAGCATGCTGCTTATAAACAAATAGTACAGTAGCACAGGGTGGGCAGAGCAGTAGGAATTCTCTTTTTCCTTGTCTCTTTGCACCCTCTACCCTTTGGTCCCTCTCCTATTCTGAATTTGAGTATGCAGAGATAAATAGGTTCCTCTGTGTTCCTCTGGGTCCCATCCAGCTCCAGCAGGTGACATTGGGCTCTGAAGTGGGATATAACATCCTGTTTTTCATATGGGTCATGGGCAGGTTACTACCTCCAGAGTGAAGGATGGCACTCCCAAGCATGTGGCTACTTGCTTGTTCCCCCTTCAGGGTGGAATTATAGACATTTTCTACTCTGAAGCATAATCTAACCATAAATGCAGGGCACAGAGTCAGCACTCACTGGGTTTGAAACACCCATCTGTCTCCAGTAGTTGTGGGAAAACAGCTCTGGTCTGTCTGAACAAGGCCTCCACGAGATTAGCTTTTGTTATAAGATTAAGGAGAGGTTTATGACACAAATGAAATGCATTTGAACCTTTGGTTTCTGTCCAATTACATCAAATCAAAAGATGGATACAGATCTGCCCACAGCCTCATATAAAATAATGGGTTGATATTTCCTTGGAGTAGTGGAAGAAATGAGGACATAAACTCTCCACTGAAGTTGTGTCTGAATCCCCTGAGTGCCTTGCAAGTCCTAGCAATGTTCTTTGCTCTGAAGTAGTCAGAAGCTGTTAGGCTTCCATTTATTTTTGTGTTTCCCTAACTAGTATAAATGGATGCAATGAATTTCACTATTTTTCATCCACTGAAGTCCTGGATCCAGAAGCTTTTGAAATGGAGGAGGGTTAAGGGACAGTTAGAGCAACAGATAAGAGCTGGATGGGTTCTCTAAGCTTAAATGTGTGTTTTCTAAGCCCCTATCCTGATTTTTTTGCTTTCTAATATCTGAATCAAACAAAACAGGTACACATTACTTTAGAGTTGTTAGTTCTTGTTGTCCTGTACAGAAAAGGTTAACAAACCTACTACAGGGATGAAGAAATAACCCAAAATTTTTTTTAGGCAGCTGCAATATTAGGGAAAGGAGTTTGCTGTAATTCACTGTGGGTGAATCTTTCCAGCTAAACTATTTGGATGCCAGTAGTTCCTTTGAGATGCTTGCACATCTTTACATTGAAAGATATGTGAACTCACAAGTAATCAACAAACCTTGCACCACTTTCAGAAAACCCATTTAGACAAACTAAGTTGCTACTTGCTAAATGCCCATTTTTATCACTAACTTCATTCAGCGGGTACGTAGCTGAGTCCCTCTAGTGGCATAAACATTTATCTGGCTCCAGCCTTTTATTAAAACTCTTCTTTTACAGCCACATTAGAGCAGCACAAATTCACAGGTAGCTTTTTTGGAGCCTCTGAGGACTATGTCAAAGTGAAGCTTGGATTAGATGCCATGCAGGCTAGTGTTAATGAATGTAAATTGATTTTTAGCTGCGGGTGGGGAGGGGGGACAATTACAGGCGTGCTGGAAGGAGAATTTTCCAAAGGACATTTCAAGAACTAATTACTATCAGTGAGGAACATGCAAAGAGCAACGTAATACCCAGGGCAGCCAATAGGGATAAAAGCTTCTACACAAATCTGTCATGCCCTAATAGTGAAGACTGTTTAAAAACACTGGTCTCCACTTAGCTTGTAAATGCGCATCACCCTCTCTCTCCCTCATATATTCTCTCTCTCTCTCTCTCTCTCTGACACACAAAACACACACACAAGCTCCTGGATTTGCAGAAGACAGACAACCAGGGCACTTCTTGGAATCCACAGGAAAATCATATGGGATTAAAAGCCCAGAGCAGTAAGTACTCCCTGCATTAAATGTTTATTAAGTGGCATTGCTGTCAGAACCTAGGTTTGATATTAAACACAGGAGGACTTTAATGGGGATGGGTTGCACTTGATTTTTTTTTTTAAATTTTTTTTTTTTCCTTAGGAATTTTCTGAAAGCTGCCTCTTGAGGATTACAACTTCACCTTTTGCTTTCACGGATGCTTGTTTACTATCCCTGTGGTAACCTCTGGCCAGGCACTAATCCATTCATTATCCAGCCTGATTGAGTGCAGGAGCAGTGCAGTGGGAACTACTTCAGCCGGCTGACGGCAGACAAGGAGAGGAGGAAAATGATGAATTTGGACAATTTAACCTCCCAGAGCTTCCTCTCTGCCATCCATAGCAATGCCAGCAATTTATTCTCAGGGGTTCAGTTTGTCCAGACCTTCAAGCCACTCATCATCCCCTGCTACTCGCTGGTGGTGTTTATTGGTGTCATTGGGAATTACCTCCTCATCTACGTTATCTGCAAGACAAAGAAAATGCACAATGTCACCAACTTCCTGGTAGGCAACCTGGCTTTCTCAGACATGCTCATGTGTGCCACCTGCGTGCCCCTCACCCTGGCATATGCCTTCGAGCCCAGAGGATGGGTGTATGGGCGTTTCATGTGCTACTTTGTTTTCCTCATGCAACCAGTCACTGTGTTTGTGTCTGTCTTCACCCTGACTGTCATTGCTGTGGACAGGTACTATGTCATGGTCTACCCATTCCGTAGGAGGCTCACCATCCCCACCTGTGCTTATATCCTGGCTGCTATCTGGCTCCTCAGCTGTACCTTGGCTGCCCCAGCTTTGGTCCACACTTACCACGCAGAGTTCCCAGAGCTGGACTTGTCCATCTGCGAGGAGTTTTGGTTCCACATGAAAAGAGATCGCTTAGCTTATGCCTACAGCACCCTCATCCTCACCTACGTGTTGCCTTTGGCTGTCATCTCCTTGTCCTACCTGAGGATCTCAGTCAAGCTGAAAAACCGTGTGGTCCCAGGCAATGTCACCCAGGGCCAAGCTGAGTGGGACAGAGCAAGGAGGAGGAAGACTTTTCGCTTGCTGGTCCTGGTGGTGGCAGCTTTTGGGGTCTGTTGGCTGCCTCTGCACATCTTCAACATGATCAAGGACATAGACATCAGCTTGATTGACAAGCAGTACTTCAACTTCATCCAGCTGCTGTGCCACTGGTTTGCAATGATGTCTGCTTGTACCAACGCCTTCCTCTATGCCTGGCTCCATGACAGCTTCAGGGGAGAACTGAAGAAAATGTTTGCCTGGAGAAAGAAGAAAATTGGACCCACTACAAATTGCATTATGGCTAATGTGATGCTGTAAATGAGAGCTGGTGGGAGTGCTCTGCCTTCCTACAGTAGTGCTGTAAGCCTTTTCTGCTATTAATTAGGCTTGATTCCTGACTCTTGTCCTCAGGGCTCAATTATAACAACATTGGTCCTTTGTGTAGCTTCCCCAGCACCTCCTCTCCTACTGGAGACATCAAGTCCCAGAAATGTCTTTACTTCTTTGACACAAGCTAGAGGCTAAGGAGATGCTGACACAGTCAGATGCCCTGATGTAAACTATAGGGATCCCTCCAGCCTGTTTTGGATATTGCTAGCAGTACAGAATGGGATTTTGGGACAGTGAAAAGCAAGTTTGAATATGAGACTTAAAATTCTCAGCATGGAAGTGTTTTGGATTGGCTAAGACTTAATTCTGCATATCTGCCCAGAGTCCAGTCCTTACCACAGGACCTGGCCTGGAGGACTAACAATATTCCTGTGGCCCTCTTGGGTAAAGGCCATGCTGAAGAGTAGCCCAGTGAGTTCTGAAATGCCCTTTTTTGAGCAGCTGTCCTAGCTGGGGCAGGAAAGCAGGCTGGTAGGATCTTCTCTGAGCATCCCTCTGCCAGCTGAGTTGCTCAGGATGCTCCCCACTCCTGAAGGTGTAAGTGATGGATGGGGTGATGGTGTCAGCTCACCCACATTCCTACTTTCCAACACCTCTGTCCAAGACAATAGAGTTGCTTGCATAACTGGGGACACACTCATGGAGAAGGGCTCTGTGGCCCTAGGTGGGGTGTGCTCCATCTGTCCTCTGAGGTTTACTCCCTCAGTGACATTTTCTCCTTGCTGCTGGATGAAGGCTACTCACCTGCCTTCCATGGACAGCCTACATCAGGCAGGAATCTGTGCTTCAGGCTTTTTCAACTCATTCTCATCAGTCCCAAAATTTTTGCTTCTTGTGATCCCACAACACAGCACACAACAGGGTGAGAAGGGAAATAAAACAGAGGTTGTATTTCTGGGAGGTTCAACTACTAATGCCAAGTGTGCCACAGCCTGTTTTGGTAGATTTGATAAAGCTGTCACTAAGGATGGACGGACTGAAAATACAACACGCAGTGGAAACTCATCCAAACAGGAGGATATTAAAACATGTCACTGCCAGTGAAATGTGTTCCTGCCATTGTCTCATGTGACCCCCAATTTGCTGACCCTCAGCATGAGGCAGCTGCATACCCAGCCAGAGGAGAGGACATCATCATAGATTTGTTATTGCTGGAATGATTTATACTCATTCCTTGAGGAACTGATTTTGATGTGACTTGTTATTGCTGGGATGGTTTCTGCTCCTTCCTTGAGGAAGTGATTTTGATGTATGGCAGCGCTCCCATCAGCTTCAATCTCCAGAGACAGCCAGAGACTTTGATACTGTCTTCAGGAGCACTTCTAAAGGTGTCTGATAAGAGACAGTGGGTGGAAGGAGCTGTTGACATTAAGTCATGTGTAAATGTCAAAGAAAGACCTGTCAAATGGAGCAGAGTTACAAGTGATCTCTTTTGAAGGAGTCTTCTGGGAAGAAACAATTTCCTTTGACATTCACCTGTCAATTGGACGAGGAAGTTAGAAGCTATAATCAAACTAATGGTTTCTAGTTTCTTCCTCCTTCTATCTGAACTTGAAAATATCCCAGATGACAGACAGGCATTAGGGCAAAAAGTTCTGTAAGCAGACATTGCTTCTGAAGAGGTTTCTTCCAGCCTGTAGAGGCAGAATCTGGGATGGTGTGAGGAACTGACTGAAACTGAGCAAAGATCAGAAAAGAAAGTACAATCCAGGGGCAGCTTTGACCACTGTCAGCAAGGTCATCTATCCAACCACAACTAGATTGGATTAGATGATCTCTCGAGGTCCCTTCCAATCCCTGATGATACTCTGTGGCCCATGGCCAGAAGCTGTCCTGGTTTGAGGCACTGCAAAGGGAAGAAAGAGAGGATGGTTCCCCCAGTTTGGAAATGTAATTCTGCCACAAAACTGAGAATATCATTCTGCTCATCAGCACACAGGAAGCTAATCTGCTTAAAAAAATGCACAGCTGCAAATACACACTCTGGGAAATGCACTAGAAAAACATCTGAAATCCCTTCTCACCAATTTCCTATGAATTTCAAGCTGTTCTGTCACTAGTGATGAGGAACTGGATGTCAGAAGCTGATTACAGGGAAGGTGAATCAAAGAAAGTCCTTTTGAAGTGGGTATTACTTGTGTTCATTCTGTGATGAAGTGCACCTGCCTTTCTTAGCATGATTTAAAGATTTGAATGACTTATTAAAGGGTGTTTCGATTTTGCTGAACTTCAGGAAATAGTTTTCCCTTCAAGCGCAGTATAAGAAATGACTCAAATAACTGGTGGTTATGAAGAAGTAAAAGAATCTCCTTCCAAACAAACTGAGTCAGTTTTATAAGCTTTTCAGCCCCCTGTTTCAGGGCTCTTTTGATGAAAAGAGGGAGCAGGACATGAAGAGAGCACTGAAAAAACATTGCAAAAAGCAGTTTTAAATAACACCAGCCCCCTGATTTTTAGAAGTTTTTCTTCTGTGGAATTATGTTGCTTCCAGCTGTTAATTTGCCAGTTTGTAAGGGCTAATTAGCATGGAGATGGCCCAGTAAATACAGACAGGGCTGTAATCCAAGTGATCCAAAGCCCAGTGGCGTGACTGGGAAGACACAGCAGGCCTGGGATCATCTCTTTCTTACACATCATGTTTTTTCCACTCATTTGCCAGCCCTGCAGATTGGTTTATTAATGTTCTCCTGAATGTGAGTGACTGCAGATGGCTGCTGCAGGGAGCTGCNGGATTGGAAGGGACCTTAAAGATCATCTAGTTCCAATCACCCTGCTCTAGATCAGGCTCTCAGTGCTATGTCCAGACTGGCCTTTAAACACCTCCAGAGAGGGCGCATCCACAACATCTCTAGGCAACCTACTCCCCTGCCCCTTGCTTCACACCCTTCCCAGAACCAGGTTTTGCAGATGCCCATGGAAATGATCCATGTTCCC
>VZTY01028893.1:0-14002 GCA_013400935.1 Turnix velox | reverse complement strand
TCCCTTCCAACCCAAACCATTCTATGATTCTACCAACTACATGTGTACAACGCTGAGGCTTGACAGGACTAGGAATTGGAAGAATGTAGATTCAGGCTGGAGATAAGGAAGAAGTTCTTTCCTGTGAGGGTGGTGAGACACTAGAACAGGTTGCTCAGAGAGGTTGTGGATGTCCCCTCAATGGAGGTGTTGAAGGCCAGGCTAGACGAGGCATTGAGCAACCTGGTCTAGAGGGAGGGGAATGAGATGATCTAGTTGGAACTAGATGATCTATAAGGTCCCTTCCAACCCAAACGATTCTATGATGACCTTCCAACCAAAGCGACTTTATGGATGACCAGATGGGGTTTTTTTGAGGAAGGATGTTCCAGCCACTGTGTTCTCATCCATCTCCCTTAGGTGAGAAGCCTTACATCTGTGAGATCTGTGGGAAGAGCTTCACCAGCCGCCCCAACATGAAGCGGCACCGGCGGACCCACACGGGGGAGAAGCCCTACCCCTGCGACGTGTGTGGACAACGCTTCCGCTTCTCCAACATGCTCAAAGCCCACAAGGAGAAATGTTTCCGAGTCAGCAACCCCTTGGCTTCGGACACCACCACCCCTCAACCCACCTCCAGCCCAGCCACTCTACCCCCTGGTCCCCCCGGAGTCTCCCCTTTGCCCCTGCCCTTGCTTCATCCCCTTCCACAGACCCTCCCTCCTCCTCCTCACCTACCGCCGCCCCCTCCCCTCTTCCCTGCAGGGAGGATAAATTCCAACAACAACTAGGTGCCCACTCGCCCTGGCCATGTGCCCTCACAGACTGCTCTGCCCTTCAGGGAGACAAGGCTTTGCTTGCTCTCTGTCTCCCCCACCTTCCTCCTCGTTTTTGGGGTTGCTTTGGGTGGGTTTTTTTGTTGTTTTGCTCTCTCTTTCTTCCTTTTTCTCACCCATCGTTCTCCACAGAGAGTGGGAGCCCCTTCTTGAGGAGAGTGGATGTTGGCAGTTAGGGAATGATGGCTCTCCCCCACCTTCCTCTTCATTTTTGGGGTTGCTTTGGGTGGTTTTTTTATTGTTTTTTTTCTTTCATCCTTTCTTTCACCCATCATTCTCCACAGAGAGTGGGAGCCTCTTCTTGAGGAGAGTGGATGTTGGCAGTTGGGGAAGGGGAACCATTGTCCATCCATAAGGGTGGATCTCCTCCACCTTCCTCCTCATTTTTGGGCTTTCTTTGGGTGTTTTTTTTGGGTTTTTTTTTGTTTTTTTTTATTCTTTCTTTCATCCTTTCTTTCACCCATTGCTCTCCACAGAGAGTGGGAGCCGCTTCTTGAGGAGAGTAGATGTTGGCCTTTGGGGAAGGGGAACCCTTGTCCATCCATAAGGGTGGATCTTCCCCACCTTCCTCCTCGTTTTTGGGGTTGCTTTGGATGATTTGGATGGGGTTTTTGTCAGGTTTTTGTTTTGTTTTGTTTTGTTCTTTCTTTCTTTTTCTCACCCTCCACAGAGAGAGAGAGCCCCTACTTGAGGAGAGTGGATGTTGACAGTCCATCCATTAGGGTGAATCTTCCCCACCTTCCTCCTCATTTTTGGGGTTGTATTGGGTGGGGTTTTTCTTTGGGGTTGGGGTTTTGGGTTTTTTTTCTTTCTTTCTTTCTTCCTCTTCCTTTTTCTCACCCATTGTCCTCCACAGAGGGAGAGAGCCCCTTCTTGAGGAGAGTGGAAGTTGGCATTTGGGGAACCACTGTCCATCCATAATGGTGTAGGTATAAGGCAACACTCTCTGTGTCATCTTCCCATGCATTGGCTTGGTTTCCATGCTGGGATGTTGGCAGGGCTTTGGAGGAGCAGGATGGCTGTGGTTGAGCTCACCAGCACCATGTGCCCACTCAACCAGCCCAAGGGATGCCTGCTGGCCCTTCCCTATTTATACTACACCGAAATCTAGCTAGTGGTGCTTGAATCCCTGTACTGTAAAGCTGGTCTTTCAATTCAGGATCTTTTTCCCCAAGAGGTGGAGAGGTGGGCACCACAGAGGAGCCCGTCTGCTGGCCCTGGTGGCCTGCAGTGAGTGAGCAGATGTCCCTTTTGGAATGCCATCAACCAGCTCTCATTAGCAGCTTCCTTCCCCGTGGCATCTTCCTCCTTGATAGATGAAAGCACAAGCACTGGCAGCGTGGTGTCTCGTTTTTGGGGTGCCCTAAGGGATATGCTATACCCCTATC
Organism: Turnix velox; assembly: GCA_013400935.1. Lineage (NCBI taxonomy): Eukaryota > Metazoa > Chordata > Aves > Charadriiformes > Turnicidae > Turnix > Turnix velox. Next base: position 11,799 of record VZTY01028893.1, on the reverse strand, counting down.
TGCTAATCCCAACAGGAGCTGGGCTCCTGTGGATGGAATGGACATGGTGAGGTGTCCCTGGGAGAGCTCAGATGGCCTCAGGACTGGTAGGAGGGTGGCTCTGTGGAATGGAGGAGCAGGACACTGCCATTTCTTGGCAGAATCAGCCCAGAATAGTGCCTTAACAATTCAGATAAACCCTGATCAACGGGTGAGCTCCAGATTGAGCCCCCTTGCAAGGTTTTAGAGCTAAAGCAAGACTCCTTTCAGCCTGATGATGATGTCCCATCCTCCAGCTTGTTGCCCTCATTGCTCTCCCAGGCTTTACTCCTCCCCATGGAGTTGGCTTGGCAGCCATTATTCCTGCCCTGGCTTGGAGAGACCAGAGAGGACCAGCGAGGGCTGTTGTTGGTTTGGTGATGCCTCTTGGTGTTTCTGGGTGCTTCTCTGGCTGTGTTGTGCTTTGCTGAAGTTGAGCTGGTCTTTGGCTTCAGTCATTCAAGCTGGCTTCATGCCAGCAGAGGAGAAGGAGGAGGAGAAGAAGAGAAGGCTTTGCCATGACTTTTTTTGTTGGATGCTTGGGTCCACACTAGATCTCTTGTTGCTGTCCTCTGAGCTGAGGTTTGAACATTGGCCTGACCATGACTATGTGATCTCCCTGCCCAGGGAAGCATCCCCTTTGAGGCTGAAGGGAGCTGGGAACACTGCAAGCTATCCATCACGGGCAGAAAGGTGCCAGCCAAGAGGTGGGATCCATGGCAGCTGATGCCTTGCTCTCAAGGATGGATGTGGATGTGGGTGAGGTCACAGAGGAGGTGCCAAGCAGGGCTGTTTGTTGGGAGGCAAGAAGGAAGAGAGGACACTGGGCAGGCTGCAGGAGCCCTTTCCCATTTGCACATCAGTCTTGGTGATTGTGGGGTGGTGGAGACTGAGCCACATCTGGATCTGGAAGGTCTCAAGGCTTCATCTCCTGGGAGTTAGAGATTAGGTGACTGCTCAGTTGTGCCTCCCCATGCCTGACATCTCTGGGAAGCTGGCTGCTCTTGTGGATGTCAGCATGGTGGAGGCAACAAATTGCTTTTCATCCCCGTGTTGTCTGGGATCCTGTGGACCCCCCAGCACCACCATGAGCATCAGTGAGGTCATTCTTATCCTCACATGCTTTGAGCAAAGTGAGGGTGCTATGGCAGAACTGCTTTGCCATGTTGACCTTCTCAGATGGGTTTCCAAAGGCTTTTCTGCTCTCCTTCCACCACCACCCTGGGATTTATTGGGATGGTGCAAAGCTTTCTCAAACCCACACCTTTGGGGGGATGTGGGCACTCAGATCTTAGGCTCATTGTCCTAGGAAAGAGACCATGACCCACAGTGGAAGACTTGAAAGAAGCCTTCAGTGATATCCTTAGAGGTGTTGGAGGTCCTCAGTAGAGTGGTCCATGCTGTCTCTTCCTCCATTATCTCTCAGATCCCATCTCCACAAGCTCCCTTACATTTCATTCTCCTCACACAGCCTGGACATAGGATGGGAATATTGTGCTCTGGGGAGGAGTGACCTTGCCTGTAGGATCTTTTATGATGGAGCCTGTCTGGATGGTAGATTTCTCCTTCCAGTCAAACTCCCACACCAACCCGTGTTCCCCTTGAACCTGGAGGTGGCTTTCCTAACCCATCCCTGTTCCCTGACATTGTCTCCTGGTGAGGATCTGTCCTGCTTGGACATCACTGTGAGATGAAAGCTCCTCATTGAGGCTAGAAGCCCAGGAGAAAGCCCAGCAACAACCAGTCCACTTCAAGAACCTGCCCAGAGACCCACTTGGAGATGTCCAGATGTGACCATGCACAAAGCACTTTGGAGAACCAGAACCAGATCCCTGCTGCCCCTTCTCCCTTCTCCAGGGCCTGGGCAGTTCCCAGGAGTCCTGCATGGCTTCCAAGCCCTTTTGTCTACACCTTTACTCAGCCCCAATGTGTCTCTTCACGTCTGGTTTTCTTTAATGTTCTAAAAAAAAAAAAAAAAAAAACTAAAAAAGAGTCACTCCCTTGGTGTCTCATCCCAAAATCCACCCATTGGCTTTGATGGGGTGGGAAGAGGGTGAGTTGGGTCCGTGTTGTTTTCAAGCTTTTTTTTTTTTTAAATATTTTATTTGAATTTATATCTAATTTTGTTAGATTTTTTGTTTTGTTCTTGTTTAACTCTTGCACCTTAATCTCTCACATCCCTTCTTCAACACACCACCAGGGTGGAGAGAGGGGGGAGGGGGCTCGACTTCCATAATGCAGTTGTGCTGCCATGTTCAGCTGCCCTAACCCTACACCTCCCAGGGNATATATATATATATATATCCCAGGAGCCTGGTAGCACACACCAGTTCAGCCTCATGATGTCTATGAGGCCCTGCTGGCCCTTTGGACCACAGCCATAACCCCAAAAGCATGGAGAAGGTGGTGATGGAAGGATGGATGGACTGATGGACAGATGGATGGAGAGTGTTGGGAAAAGGCTGTGACAGTGCAATAGAGAGGAGCATCCGCTGCTAGACAACTCCATTGATGAAACTCTTTGCTTTGCCTGACATCAAGAGGGAAGGAGGGATGGACACGTTCACATGGATGGAGAGAGCTTCCCCACACACAGCCCTTCCCTGGAGAACAACCTAACCACCATGGGACTTGGGTTGAACTTGCAAAGGAAGAAAATAATAATTCAAAACAAAACCATAAGAACAACCTCAGCAGCATGGAACTTGAAGGGAATGGATGAAACTCCCCCTCTTCCCCCCCAAAAGCACTTGCCTCCAAATGAGTTCCTCATGCCTGATGGTCTGCTCTGTATTATTTTTATGGCATTCAGCATCAGTTGCCCAAACATGCCAAGTTTGAAGAGTTGATGGGTGGCTCTACTAGTGTGAACAAACTAAAATGAAGCACTTTATTCTGTATAGATAAAGGGAAGGTGGGGAGGGGAAGCTTGGATGCTTCTCGGAAGCGTCTTAAGTAATGTTCTAGGAAATGTATTATTATTATTATTATTATTAATTACTTTTTTTTTTTTTAATGACCATGTGTAATCGATATATGTTTATCTTTAACTCCAAGTACAGCAGTTACTCTCTTTGGGATGGTGTGATGATGGGGGGGAGGCTGAGATGGTGGAGTCAGTGCATCGACATGGGTCTGACTGGGGCAAAGTCATTGTCTACCGTAAGAAAAGGAGAGTTGATTCTTCCTTCCTTGACAACCCCATTGTCTAGAAGGTCCCAAGAAGTGCATCAAAGCTGTCTTCAAGGGCACAGCTCAGAGTCAGCCTTGGCACCAAGGCCCCAACATGCATCCTCATACTGAACCATCATCTGGGGGTGCTGGGGCAGCTCTCTGGGCCACTCATTGTAGACTGTTTTGGGTTGTCCCCAGAGTCTAGGTCTTTGGCCACACTTCTGGCCTCTCACCAAGGCACGTCAGGGATCCACTGAGCTCTGAAAGTGGTGAGAGGCCAGAACTGGACCTTCCCACTGCCTTCTCCCAGTCTGGAAGTGTTATGACTGTTACCAAAGAGGTTGCAAGTGGAAGGACTGAATCAATAAACAATTTGTCTTTTATAAAAGAAAAACCCTAAAAGCTCCACCACTGTCTTTGTTGCCTTAGTTTTGCCATTTTTAATCTATTTCCAAGTCTCAGGTCCTCAAAAGAACATCTAGTCCAATCTCCCTGCTGGAGCAGGAACACCTAGATCAGGTCACACAGAAACACATCCAGGATGGTTTGGAGTGTCTCCAGAGGAGGAGACTCCACAACCTCCCTGTGCAGCCTGTGCCAGTATTCTGTCACCCTCACTGTGAAAAAGTTTTTCCTTATATTTCTGTGGAACCTCCTGTGTTCCAGCTTGCACCATTGTCCCTTGTCCTATCACTGGAGGTCACTGAGAAGAGCCTGGCTCCATCCTCCTGACACTCACCCTTTAAATAGTCTCCTCCAAGCTAAAGAATCTCCTTGAGCCCTTCCTCACAAGAGAGTTGGAAGAGGAGTCAGAACATGGCAAGATGAGCTTCCCATGGCATGTTCACCATCTTGGTGTTTGGTTTGGTGGGAGGTCAACTGGACTGCTGTGGGACCAGCAAAAATAAATATAGCTTTTTAGGGAGGGATGGAGAGTGGGTAGGAGAAAGGGTTTGGTGAGGGCCAATCTTCTGAGTCCTAGTAAGATCTGTGTGAGATGGGGCTCTGTGAACATTGGAGAAGCCAAGGAACCCATCCAAAAAGTGTTTTTTGATGTAAAATGGAGTGATGGGAACCTTGCAAGGACTGATAATGGGAAGATAATGGAAGAAGAGATTTTTTTCCCCATCCTTGGGATGTACCTGCTCCTTTGCTGCTGGCATTATCTGGAGAAGACACCCAAAGGAGACCTATGCCCCTGGAACTGTGTGCAACTGAGCCTGGAAAGAGGTGGGAAGCAACAAGGAGTGAGAGTTCTCTGGGTATTGATTTTGGAATTTGTTACCTGTGATTGCCTTTGGACTGGAACAACCTCATGGTGAATGTCTCTGGGCCAGCCTTTTGCTTGGCAAAGGCCAACATTGTTGTTTTCCTTGGGCCAACACCTTGAGATTTGACCTTCATTGCTCAAGTGGTGGGATAGTTCAAGTATTTTTTTTCCTTTTCTAGAACAGCTATTTTTCCTCTCCTGGTTTCTTGCCCTGTGCCAATGATGGCATCTCCCACAGCTTAATGATGGATGTGAACCCCACAGGAGGACGAAGGTCCTATCAACCATATTCCCAATGGACAGACATGAGGTGAACAGCCAAAGATGGGGACCACCTTTAATTTCCACTTCTCAAGTTGCTGTCAAGGTATCACATGGACCCACTTATGGAAGTTCAGCAACATTCCCATTGATTCCAAAGGAATTTCCCCCCATCACTGGATGGCAGCTCAGCCTTCTGGTGTGTTTTTCCATTCCACCCATCTATGTGTCATCATCAAACTTGCTGACAGTGCACTTTAGTCCTTCATCCAAGGTTTTGATGAATATATTTAACAGTACTGCCCCCAGAACCAATTCTTAAGGGACTCCACTAGACACAGGACTCCAGCTAGACTCTGCCTCATTGACCACATCCCTCTGGCTTCTTTCCTTCAACCTTTTCACAGTCATAGAATCATAGAATCATAGAATAGTTTGGGTTGGAAGGGACCTTAAAGATCATTGAGTTCCAACCCCCCTGCCATAGGCAGGGACACCTCCCACTACATCAGGCTGCTCAGTGCCTTGTCCAGCCTGGTCTTGAACACCTCCAGAGAGGGGGCATCCACAACCTCTCTGGGCAACCTGTTCCAGTGTTTCACCACCCTCACTGTAAAGAATTTCTTTCTTATGTCTAGTCTAAATCTATCCCCCTCTAATTTATATCCATTGTTTCTAGTCCTCCCATCCGATATTATGTTAAAAATTCCTTCCCCTGCCTTTCTGTAGGACCCCCTCAGGTACTGAGAAGTTACTCTGAGGTCCCCTCTGAGCCTTCTCTTCTCCAGGCTGAACAACCCCAACTCCTTCAGCCTGTCCTCATAAGGCAGTTGCTCCAGCCCTTTGACCATCTTCATGGCCCTCTTCTGGACCCACTCCAATAGCTCAATGTCCTTCATGTAGGCATCCATCTTCCTTCTAATCCTAGGTAAGCTACTAGTCCTCATATCAATGGAGAAGGGCTGTAAAGACTCTAAATGCTGAAATTTCTTCCACCAAATGGGGGAAAATAAGAAAAATAAAAGCTGGGATGAGGTAAGTTTGTAGTCCTCATATCAATAGAGAAGAGCTGGACAGACTCTAAATGCTGAAGTTTCACCCACCAAACGGGGGAAAATAAGAAAAAAATAAAAGAAAGGGCTCTCCATGAGGTTGATTTGCTGCATGGTGTTCATCACATCTTCTGCTTGGTCCTCATGTTTGGTTCCTGTTATTCAGCTACAGTTCCATCAGCACTCAAACACAGGATTTCTTTTGAAACAGCCTAATAATTTATTTTTTTAAAATGAACCACTGGTCAGATGGTGCAAGCATCAGGAGATTTTTTTTTTTGTTCTAGCAGATCTTTGTCCTGCTGCCAGTACATTCATGTTTCTATCAAAACATCATTATGGATAAATTAAAAAAAAAAAAGAAAAAAAAATCACATTTTTTTCTCAGTAGGAAGCTCTCCCTGAGCCAAACACAACTGAGATCTCCACATATTTCAGCAAACTGCAATACTCTCTCTTAAAAAAAAGAAGTCAGAACATGAAAAATAAGAGAAACAGCATAAATATAAAACTTTTCCTTGGAAATCAGCATTTGCCCACCTACAGGTGAGGACATTGGGATCTGTGATTGAAGCTGAGGAGCACAAAAGGCTCTCCCTGCCTGTCTCTCCCCTTTCCTACCCTCCTGAAGACCTCAGTCCCTGGTCCAACATCAAGGTGGAGGCAAAGAACTCAGCCTCTTCCCACTTCCAAGCCCATTTCTGTTGCCCACAGTCACATTCCCTTTTAACTGCCTCATCCCAGCAGCTCTCACCATCCAGAAACTCATCAAAGTCTCCTCCACAAGTCTCTCCTGTACCACTTGGCTTTGACTCTCCCTTTTCCTCTCCAAGGTGGAATTTAGTAATACTATGCTCACAGTTATACTTTATAGGCACACTCCTTCTCTGAGAACATCAATTTAGACCCTTGGGATCCACTTTCTTCTTCCATTTTTGTTTGGGGAAGTTCAGCAGCAGTTGAGAAGGTGGAGAAAATTACGGAGAAAGAAGCAGAACAAGATTATGAGCTTCTTATTCTGACTTCTGAGGTTGGAACAATTCATTGCTCCGTGTTTCTCAGTCTACCCCAGCTCTTTGGGGTCTCTAGATCCCTTCTCCATCATGTGAGTATCTTCAAGTTCCCATAGAGCTTCAAGATATTCATAGAATGCATTATGGAAGGGACCTTCAAAAGCCATCTAGTCCAAACCCCTTTGCTGTGAGCAGGGACATCCTGCACTAGATCATGTTGCTCAGAACCTCATCAAACCTGGCCTTGAATGTCTCCAGGGATGAGACCTCCACCATCTCTCTGGAGAACCTATTCCAGTGTTTCACCACCCTCATGGGGAAGAACTTCTTTCTAACATCTACTCTGAACCTGCTCTGCTCTAGTTTGAGACTGATGCCCCTTGTTTTATCCCTCCACGACCTGAAAAACTGTCCCCAGCTGTCCTGCAGGTCCCTTCAGTGCTGGTAGGATGTGATGAGGTCCCTCCATGGAATTCTCAATGGAGAATCATGTCCCCACTAAGTGAAAAGGTATCAATCATAGATGCAATGTCCTGCACAGAATCAAGCTGCCTTATCTGCACTGATAAGTGTGTCCTCATCTCTTCACATCCCTTTTTATTGTCAGTCCCCCTCCCCACCATTGAAAATAAAAAAGAAATCACTCCAGGCTACATCTTCGTCAGGCGCAAAACGTTGAGGCGCACGGGGAGGAAAGTGGCCCCAGAGGCATATTGGATCTCCCTGAGAACCCCTTCCCACTTCTTCTGCTCTTCATCATATCTGGGGAGAGACAGAGAGACAGACAACTGAGGTGAGCAAAGTGTCTCCTCTCCCTCTCTTCAGCCACCCTCCATAGTGGTGGAAGCCCTGATGCAGAGTGTCCACAGGCATTATTTGGCCACAGGGAATCAGTGGGAATTGCATGGGCACTTCCATAGAATCATGGAGATGGAAGTGACCTTCAAAAGCCATCTAGTCCAACCTCCTACAGTGAGCAGGGACATTTTGCACTTGATGATTTTGCTCAGACCCTCAGCAAGCTTTCCTCCAGGAAGGCATTAAGCTCTGGTGTGCTCTATTGGAAGGGGGTAGATTTAGACTTGACATAAGAAAGAAATTCTTTACAGTGAGGGTGGTGAAACACTGGAACAGGTTGCCCAGAGAGGTTGTGGATGCCCCCTCTCTGGAGGTGTTGAAGACCAGGCTGGACAAGGCACTGAGCAGCCTGAGCTAGTGGAAGGTGTCCCTGCCTATGGCAGAGGGGTTTGGAACTCGATGATCTTTAAGGTCCCTTCCAACCCAAACTATTCTGTGATTGTCCCACACTGGGATAGGGACCATGGACATCAGCATGTGGTCTCACAGGGAAGGGCCTGTTTTACCACTGGGATGGCATCAAGATCTGACATCAGTGGTGAAACCCAACTAGTGCCTGCTGAGGGTGCTCTAGAGCCACAGACGTGAAGGACAAAGGCAGCAAATGCCACCAGAAAGTGCTTTCTGATCACTTCTCTTGCCCTCGCCTAGGGTCACCCTGATTTCCAGCCTGAGCACTGGTTTTTCCCAGCAGCGGCATCCCTTGCGCGATCACTGCTTCGTGCAAAAGGGAAGATCTGGAATCAACTCCAAGCAAAATGTCAATTCAGCTACAAAGCTAAAAGAGAAGACATTCCCTGGTATGTCTTCTCAGGGACCCTGTTCCAAAAATANCTCAAAGGAAAGAATTTCTTTCTTATCTCCAACCTAAACCTCCCCTCTTCCAATTTCCATCCATTATTTCTAGTCCTTCCATCACATACCCTATTAAAAAGTCCTACCCCATCCTTTCTGTAGCCCCCTTCAGGTACTGAGATCCCCTCTGAGCCTTCTCTTCTCCAGGCTGAACAACCCCAACTCCTTCAGCCTGTCCTCAGAAGGAGTTGCTCCAGCCCTTTGATCATCCCCAACCTGCAGCCTTCTGCTGGAGTAACAACATCCATCTCACACCAAAGCCTCCAAGAAAGCCAGAAGCTCTCTGATCCCTCAGTGTTTCCCACAGACACCCCTCCAACACTCCCTTGGACAGCCCTAGGGTAGGTTGTCACCTCCAAACATCATTCAGCTCTGTGGGCACCAGCTCTCCAGATTCTGTCTCCACCGTGGCGAAGCCTCCCAGCATGTAGAGCACTCCAGCCAAACTCAGCAGGCTGGCTGAGCTGCGCTCCTGAGGGAACTCAGTGAAAGTGTCCCACCTGTACATCAAGAGAGAGCACACGTCAGGCCACCTCTACCAACACCCATCCCAAGACTTGCCATGAATCACCTGAATTAAGTAGTGACATATTAACCTCAGTAGGTCTACATGGGATGGGATCATACACTGACTTTGCTAGAGATATCTCTTCCCATCATCAAACTTCTCCATTTTGCATTGAGTAGATGAGCTGTGAAGCCCATCCTGGTGTGGACCAGCAGATACAAGTGGTGGGACCCCATCTGCAAAGCCAGCGGGTCAACTGGTGTGGTTGCCAAGATGAAGCTACAGCCCTGCACCACCAGGGCTCCAGATGCTCCACCAGTTGGCAAAACTCCTTTGAAAATGACTCTGAGATGATCCACAGCCCAGCTGCAGTGGTCTCAGTGATGCCCAGCTCTCTGAGGAATACAGACTGGGAGGAAATGGTATGGGGAAATGCTAACAAACTCCAGAAAGCCATGGAGGTGTACATTAAGGAGGTCACTTAATGCACACCTGCAGCTCCAACCAAGCCCCAAAGGTGTGCTCAGCTACTTACTTGTTGGTGGCAATGTCATACACTTCCACTGAGTTGGTCAAACCAGAGTCAGTCACACCAGCAGCCACATAGATTTTGTCCTTGTGCACAGTGGCCCCAAAGAGGGACCGGGCAGTTTTCATAGGAGCCAGCTCCTTCCACTCAAATTTGGATGGGTTGTAGACACACATCTGCTTCAGGCACTTCCTGGAGAAAGAAAAGAGAAGAAACATTGATAGAGGGGCAGCTTTGCACTGCAGAATTTGGGGGATGTCTGCTAAAATTGTGGTGGTTTTTAGAAAGGATTTTGTTCCTCCATATCCACATGAATGCCTCTGCTTGAGAGTTCACCCAAGGATCTAGTAGGAGGTGTCCCTGTCTATGGCAGGGGGGTGGAACTTGATGATCTTTAAGGTCCCTTCCAACCCAAACTATTCTATGATCCTGTGATTCTATATTTCTATGATTCTATGGCAGTGGATTTGGAACTCGATGATCTTTAAGGTCCCTTCCAACCCAAACTATTCTATCTATGATTCTATGACCATGACTGGAGACATCATTTGTGTGTATAATCTCCTACCATAACTGCTCTGGACAGGGGTCCTGAAAGCTCAACATTGTGGTGACACAGCTGGATAAGGGTCCATACACTTTTGGCCTCAAACACAGCCATCAGATGGTCTTCTAGTGCTGCTGATCCAACCTGACACCACCAAATATCATCAGGAACTGCCTGTTCCCACTCATGGCAATGTAAGGTGAGTGAGTGTGTGTGTGCTCACACTCTCCAGACCATAATCCTCTCAGAGCAGGACCTCTCTTGGCTGGATTAAGTTGTGTTTACTGTGCAAACAGTCACACTTCTGGCTGGCAAAGAGAATTGTTTCAATATTACCCAAGAGGATTTTTTTTTTCCAGAGCTCATATCCTGCAGAAGGACAGATATGATGAAGTTTTTCAGCCCTATTGCAAACACCCATCTGGATTTGACTACTAGGACCATGCTGCTCCACACCTTCAAGATGGGAAAACCTTCAGGTGAAGGGGCTTTTTGCTCTTCAGAACCTCTCCCCTGGGCAATATTTATTCATTGAGAGCAAAAGGGATGATATTTTTGTCTTCCTCAAGGACAAGGCCATCTCAACACCATGTTGCTGGAGGAATGTGTAGACCAGGAGCAACATGGTCTAGTGGGAGTTGTCCCTGCCTATGACAAGAGGGTGGGAACTAGATGATCTTTGAGATCCCTTCCAACCCAAACCATTCTATGATTGGTAGGATGAGGGACAGTGGCTTTGAACTGTGAGAGGGGTGACTTAGATTAGATGTCCAGGAGAAATTTTTCACTGGGAAGGTGGTGAGACACTGGCACAGGTTGACCAGAGAAGCTGTGGATGCCCATCCCTGGAGGTATTCAAGACCAGGCTTGGAGCAACCTGGTCTAGTGGAAGGTGTCCTTGCTCATGACAGGGAGATTAGAACTAGGTGATCTTTAAGGTCACTTCCAACCTAAAGCACTCTATGATCTCCTTGTAGGACTTCTAACAGCTTGGGAAAGGGCCATCATCATGGAGGTGAGCTGAGAGAGAAGGATCCATGTCACACAACCCCCACCATTCAAGCTTCCTCAACCCATAGTATCCAGATTGGGGCCTGGCTCCACAAATCCCCCTCATTTTTTGACTTACTTGTCTGTTCCTTTGCCACCAATGACATAGACAAGGTCCTTGTGTGACACCACAGCATGGCCATACACTGCATAGGGAAGGGGATCAGCTTCACCCCACTTGAAGGACCTGGATGAGAACAAGATGGGAAGCAAAAGGATTTGTAGCTTTCTGGGTGAGCAACCAGCAATTTCCAGACCTAGAGACGAGCACAGACAGTGACTCAGTCTCAAAAATATGAAGTTCATTTTAGGACAGGGCTCTTCTAATAAATTTTTGTGATCCTAAAATAAAAAGGGAGAACAAAACAGCAGAACTTTTATGCTAATATTTCTGTATTCTCAGGCACTCTGCATACCCAGCCCTTCTTCTCTCAAGACCTCACCTCATTTACAGACATGACCAGCCACAGAAGAGACAGAGATTCCTACATTAGGCAAAAAATTAAAATCAAAATTACATAGAGGTGCAAGATTTAGAGGGCTGACTTCTTTCTTTGGTCATCCCTTTCCACTCTGAGGTTGGCCAACACTCAGGAAGGAGCCAAGGTGTGTGTGTCCACTGTGTTGAGGGCTCTGAGCTAATTCCAGGGCAGGTGAGCAGAGG
>VZTY01028892.1:9859-28818 GCA_013400935.1 Turnix velox | reverse complement strand
CCCCAATGATAAATTAGACCAGAGCAAAGAAACATATGCTATTCATGTTTTCAGCAGAATCATAGAATGGTTTGGGTTGGAAGGGACCTTAAAAATCTGGTCAACTGGGAGGTGTCCCTTCCCATGGCAGGGGGGTTGGAACTAGATGATCTTGAAGGTCCCTTCNGGTTGGAACTATGTTATCTTGAAGGTCCCTTCCAACCCAAACCATTCTATGTTTCTATGAAATGCTTGGCTTTGTTCTCCAGGTCAATAAAAGCAGACTTTCACTCTTTCCATGACATCAAATAAAGTAATAAAAAAGATTCTTGCTTCCCTCTCCCAAGATCTGCTCATATTATTGAAAGATTTGCATTCAAAAATCAATGTTTTTGGAGATCAATTCCACATGGGTTTTTGCACTGAAAGGGAAATGAAGCCTCTAAAGAGAGAGAGCTCAGAGGAAAAAGAGTTGAGCTGCAAATGGGAAAACACATGTTTGGTAAATAAACAGGAGAAGACTCAAAGGGAATCTCTGCAAATGGCCCAGCACAGCAAGAGGTAAAAAAAAAATCACATTATGTTTTCTACAGTTTAGGGAAAATACATAAAATAGACGAAAGGGAACAAACATCCAGAGCTCGGCTTTGGCTGTATTCATTATTCATGATAGAAAAAATCACAGCAAAGGCAGCTCCATCTCATCAAGGAATGACTCACTTCGTGCCTAACAAAGCAGGACAAAGTAAACCCAGATTTTCTCTGACAAGCTCTTCTCAAAACCCAAGAATAATGAAGATTTTAAAACATCCCTGTCACCTATTGTAGATAGGAACAACTGCTTCAGCTAGAAAAGAAACCTCATCTGGCATCTTGTGTTGAATCCTCTCAACAAAGCTTGTAATTCTTCTTCCAACCTGCAGCAAAGAACTTCCACTCCACTTTTATCTTCTCAGCACCTGAAGGAGGGCTACAGAAAGGCTGGGGGAGGACTTCATAGGGTCCAGGATGGCAGGACTGGGAGTCAAGGATGCAACTTGAAAGAGGGGAAATTTAGGGTGGAGAGAAGAAAGAAATTCTTTCCTGTTGAGGGTGGTGAGACACTAGAAGAGGTTGCCCAGAGAGGCTGTGGATGCCCCCTCAATCCCTGGAGGTGTTTAAGGCCAGGCTGGATGAGGCACTGAGCAACCTGGTGTAGTGGGAGGTGTCCCTGCCCATGGCAGGGTTTTGGAACTAGATGATCTTGAAGATCCCTTCCAACCTGAACTATTCTATGATTTTACTCTATGATATAGTTGGGTTGCTTTTTTTTTTGACTAATCAGTGAATTAGAAGGGGGAGACATTGCTTTTTGGGGGACATCATAGGAGAGCTGAAGACTCTGCTGTGATTAAGTGCTTTCCAGTCTCTCAAAATATATCCAAAGGATTAGGCAGTAGATAAGTCCATGGTCACCTTCTGCAGCCCAGGATGAACAACTTGGGGTTTGGATTTGCAGTGTGTTGGAGTGCAGATGTTTTCTCTTCAGGGCAGCTTCTTAATGGTATATTCAGTGCAGGTGGAGAATTTGCTCCTCATTCCATGAGATGAGAAGCAGCTGGTAGAGGTCCTCAGGAGGACTGGATAACTAGGAAACACTGAGCAAGCTTCCAGAGCTCTGTTTCTAAGAGACACAACAGAGTTCCTGGGCAAAATCAGAGATGGTTGTGGAGTAAATGATAGAATCATAGAATGGTTCGGGTTGGAAAGGACCTTCAAGATCATCTAGTTCCAACCCCCCTGCCATGGGCAGGGACACCTCCCACTACACCAGGTTGCTCAATGCTTCATCCATCCTGGCCTTAAACACCTCCAGGGATTGAGGGAGCATCCTCAATCTCTCTGGGCAACCTCTTCCAGTGTCTCACCACCCTCACCATAAAGAATTTCTTTCTTATCTCCAGCCTAAATCTCCCCTCTTCAATTTGCATCCATTACTCCTAGTCCTTTGGAGACCCCTTCTAACCCAACACACTCTAGGATTCTAAGTATCCGTACTGTTGGAGGGGCTGCTCACACTGGCAAGGAAAAGTGCCTTTTTTCTGGCAATATTTGAGATGATTCAGGTGTGGAATATTCCACAGGGGATGCCAATCCCTGTACCTGATGAGGACAAGGTAGGGAATGGCTCTGTGACTGCACAAGAGCAGAGCCAAGTCCAGCTGGCTCCCACAGTGATGTGTTTTCACTGAGAGCTCGACGTGCTGAGCAGAAGCCGCCAAAATAGAGGAGAAACAGCTGTGCCACAACATCCACCCTGCATCTCTGTCCTGGCACAAAAGCAAAGATGTGCCCAAGCTGAAGGAGGTGGGTGGGAGGAGATTCTCAAGGCCAGTTTTCCATCCCTGGTGGTCTGCAGTCTCTGGGGTGATCTCACCTTCTAGGTAGAAGCAACATCCCCTCATTAGCAACACTTTAATTCATCCCTTTGATTCAGTCCATGGGATTACTCTTGTACTGAACCAGCACAAGGGCTTCCAAATCATCCTGGCTTCAAGCCATGGGGTTGATTTTACCCTGGAAACCAAATGGTGGCATAGATGCCAGTGTGCTGACAGGACATCCATCTTCCAACATGAATGAAAATTTCAGAAGGTCCTCGGGATGACTTCTTCCTTTTAGCTCAACACCAAAAAAAGAGCAATTCTTTGCTTTCCAAATGCACTTAAAAAAGCACTCCCCAAACTTTGCTCCTTGATAGTGCTCATAGAATGGTTTGGGTTGGAAAGAACCTTCAAGATCATCTAGTTCCAACCCCCCTGCCATGGGCAGGGACACCTCCCACTACACCAGGTTGCTCAATGCTTCATCCAGCCTGGCCTTAAACTCCACCAGGGAGGGAAGGCGCATCCACAGCCTCTCTGGGCAACCTCTTCCAGTGTCTCACCACCCTCACCATCAGGAATTCCTTTCTTATATCTAACCTAAATAGCATTTCAACTACACTCAAGGAAATGGAACCCCATCAAGATTCAAAAACTGGGATCTTTTAGATCATTGAGCCCAACCATCAACCCAACTCTGACAAGAACCATCACCAAAACATATCTCTAAGCTCTATGTCTGCCCAGCCCTTAATTATCTCCAGGGATGGTGCCTCAACCCCTGCCCTGGACAGCCTGTTCCAATGCTTGACAACCCTTGCAGTGTCCAAATTTTTCCTGCTATCCAGCTTTGCACTTGGCAGGAGCTGGTCCTCACGGGTTAAATCAGAAACAAACCCTTTATGTTTTATTATTGGTTGGCTCCATAACAAATGCAGTTGTTGTCATCTGCCTCGGGCCAGATGGGTAAGTGGAGTTGAAAAAAACAAAATAGATCAGTAAAAGGAAATGAAGTCTGTTTGCATTCCCCAAAAATCTTATTGTTTTTTTGCACCCAACTGGAACCAAGGCTGAAAAACACTAACAACCTTCCTATGCTGTATTTAGGATGCCTTTGCTGTGAAACCTTTCATGTTGTCTTCTCTTTGCCTTCTTAAACCAGGAGATGCTCATAGAATTGCTCAAATTGGAGGGGATCTTTCAGATAATCCTGTCTAACCATCAACCCAGCTCTTAGAACCATCTCTAAACCATTTCTCTAAGCTTTGTGTCTGCTCATCCCCTAAATCCCTCCAGGGATGGTGCCTCCAACCATTCTCTGGGCAGCCTCTTCCAATGTTCAATGATCTTATAGTGTTAAAAGTTTTTCCTAATATTCACAGAGCAAGCAAGAGGACAACTACAATATGATGCAACAGAGAATTCCTCCACAGTCCCACCTCTCCCCTGTCCCAAGATCTGGTTGGTATCATGGAATGGTTTGGGTCGGAAGGGACCTTTCAAGATCATCTAGTTCCAAGCCCTAATTTTTTCAGTGCTGATTAAGGAAATTTTGCTGTGAAAACGCCATTCTGGTGATGAAACATCTTAGTACTGAAAACCCCAGCCCAACACAATTTCCATGCAGGAACAAGGGCTCTCAGGTACCTCTGAGGTCAGATAGAACCTCATCATAGAATGGTCTGGGTTGGAAGAGATCTTCAAGATCATCTAGTTCCAACCCCCCTGTCATGGGCAGGGACACCTCCCACTACACCAGGTTGCTCAGTGCCTCATCCAGCCTGGCCTTAAACACCTCCAGGGATTGAGGGGGCATCCACAACCTCTCTGGGTACTTAAAAGTTGAGAGTCGTAGAAGGGAAAATAAAAAAAAAAATCCCTATATTGCCACTACACCACATTTATGTCTTTGGGGACAACTCTAGTCCCTGTCACAGTATATTAATACAGCCACATTTAACCAAAAAAAACTTGATTTCCAGCAAGTTTTGCTTAGCCTAAGGTATAGTAGAGAAAAATAAGAAAAGGGAGATAAAAAGCAACAATCAACTTTCATTAATTACTCTTAGGTCTGGCCTGAAAAACTCATACAATGTGGCTTGGAGGAGGAGAGAAGATTTGCAGGTGCCTCACTGGTTGCACTAAAGCTATAAAAGCATTAAAATAATTCACAATATTCATGTCCAGGAGGGAGAAGATGCTACAGCTGCAACCTTAAAGCTCTGCCACTCACCACATGGGTAAATAATCATTAAAATAAACTCCTGAAAAGGGGTTTGTGGTTATTTCTCTCTTAGAAACCTGGTTATGCACCAAGAGCTACAACACACAGATGGAAATGGGCAAGATGCAGAAAGCAAAAGGAACTGGGTTTTCCCAATGAATGAAAGACTGGAAAAGGCCGAATTTTTATTTCACTGTAAGGACAATAACAACTCCAATGGATGAAGAGGATGAGAGGGCTGGAGCACCTCCCTTCTGAGGACAGGCTGAAGGAGTTGGGGTTGTTCAGTCTGGAGATGAGAAGGATCGGGGGGGACCTCAGAGGAGCTTCTCAATACCTGAAGGGGGCTACAGAAAGGCTGGGGTCCAGGATGGCAGGACTAGGAGCAATGGATGCAAATTGGAAGAGGGGAGATATAGGCTGGATCTAAGAAAGAAATTTTTGACTGTGAGGGTGGTGAGAGACTAGAAGAGGTTTCCCAGAGAGGTTGTGGATACCCCCTCAATCCCTGGAGGTGTTTAAGGCCAGGCTGGATGAGGCACTGAGCAACCTGGTGTAGTGGGAGGTGTCCCTGCCCATGCAAGGAGGGTTGGAACTAGATGATCTTGAAGGTCCCTTCCAAACCAAACCATTCTATAATTCTGTGATTCTATGATACTGACAGGGATCAAAACTCCTATTTCCCTGCGGGGAAACAATGGGAAAAGGATGAGGCTTCACACCCTGCTTTAGTCCAGGCTCTGTTTGCTCTCACCAACCAGCAGAGGCAGCCTGGAGTGCTATTTTGCTTCTGTCAGTCCCTGTCTCTCCCTGACAGGGCTTCATTACCAGAGACAAACCCTCCTACTGCAGCTCATTCTGCAGTCACCGAGGAGATTGTAGTTTTAAAAGAAATTAAATCATTGCTGTCACAATGAGAGGGAAGGAGAGCAATAAGGAGGAATGTAAAAGTCTCTCACCTGCTATACAGGTGTTCACTCAAGATTATTCATCTTAAAAAGCACAAATGCTCCCAAAGAGGTACCAGATGCTCAAAAGCAGCATCTCCTCTGGAAGAACATCACTAGCCTTTGCATTGAGTTTTGGTTACTCTTCTCCAGACAGAGAGAGGATTCCCCTGCCCAACATCACAGAATCACTGAATGTCAGGGATTGGAAAGGACCTGGAGAGATCAATTAGTCCTGTCCCCCTGCCAGAGCAGGAACACCCAGATCAGGTCACGCAGGAACAAGTCCAGGTGGGGTTTGAATGTCTCCAGAGAAGGAGCCCCACACCATCTCTGGGAAGCCTGGGACACTCTTCTCTCACCCTCACAAAGTTTTTTCTCCTATTTCTGTGGAACCTACTGTGTTCCAGCTTGCACCCATTGCCCCTTGTCCTATCACTGGATGTCCCTGAGAAGAGCCTGGCTCCATCCTCCTGACACTCTGTATTTATAGACATCCAAGCCAAAGAGACCCAGCTCCCTCAGCCTTTTCTCAAAAGAAAGATGCTCCAATCCCTTCATCATCTTTGTGTCTCTGTGGTGGGCTCTCTCCAGCAGTTCCCTGTCCTTCCTGAACTGAGGGCTCCAGAACTGGACACAACACTCCAGATGTGGTCTCACTAGGGCAGAGTAGAGGGGGAAGAGAACTTCTCTCCACCTACTGATCACATCCCTTCTAACACACCCCAGGAAGCCACTGGCCTTCTTGGCCACAAGGACACACTGTTGGCTCATGGTCACCCTGCTGGCCACCATGGGCCCCAGGATCCCTTTCCCCTCCACTCTTTTCTAACAGCTCAGTCCCCAACTTCTACTTATAGATTAAATCATTCTTGCCCATATATAAAACTCTACAATTGCCCTTGCTGTAGCTCATTGAATCTCTCCCCACCCAACTCTCCAGCCTGTCCATGTCTCCCTGGGTGATAGCACTGTCTTCCAGCATGTTGGCTACTGCTCCCAGTTTGGTGCCACAGAATGTCAGGAATTGGAAGGGACCTGAAGAGACCATCTAGTCCATACCCCCTGATGGAGCAGGAACACCTAGACCAGGAGAAAACTTGATGACAGGGCACTCTATCATCCCTCAATCATGACATGAGGACATCATAACCCACCATAATCCTTGTGCCAGTCTGTGGAGGAAACCTCCTCCTTCTACCACCCTTTGAGTGTGTCACAGGACTTTTTCTTCCTTTCTTCACATCCACAAATCAAATCATACCTATAATCCTACAGGAGATGTTCTGTACCTTCCAACTCACCTGCCTTTCCCAACATGATTATATGGGTTATTAAAACTAATAGCTGTGGCAGGAAGCCTCACACCCCTACACCCTGCGTGTTCTGTTTGATCCTGCCTTCACAATACAGCTAAAATTTAATTCCCTTTGCCTTGCAATGTAATTATTACCTTTCAAAGCAGTTTACTGTCAAGGAGTTTCACTCTAACATTTTTTTTTCCCTCTTCTCTGGGAGATTTGATGAAACCTTAGCCTCTGTAACCAGTCCTGGAGTGGGCTCCCCAAGCCTAAGAAAACACTAAACCAGAAAATGCAATTGCACAATGAGCATTTCCCTTATGAGCACAGGCTGAAGTTTTTGGGGTTGTTCAGCCTGGAGAAGAGAAACCTCAGGGGGGACCTCAGAGTAGCTTCTCAACACCTGAAGGGGGCTACAGAAAGGCTGGGGTAGGACTTTTGAATAGGGTCCAGGATGGCAGGACTAGGAGTAATGGATGCAAATTGGAAGAGGTGAGAATTAGACTGCATCTAAGAAAGAAGTTATTTGCTGTGAGGGTGGTGAGACAGTGGAAGAGGTTGCCCAGAGAGGCTGTGGATGCCCCCTCAATCCCTGGAGGTGTTTAAGGCCAGGCTGGATGAGGCATTGAGCAACCTGGTGTAGTGGGAGGTGTCCCTGCCCATGGCAGGGGGGTTGGAACTAGATAATCTTGAAGGTCCCTTCCAACCCAAACCACTTTATGACTCTGTGATATACTGTAGATGGATACAGAAAAAAAGAGCCTATACAGCCTAAAAAATAGAGATTATAGGTCTGGAGGTGGAGAGAACTTGTGGTATCCTTGCTATCTTTTCCATAACTGATCAACTCACCACAAGCACAGGGATAAGGAGATGTTTCCACAGCTGTTTTTTGCTCTGCCATTTGTAGCAGCCCTTCTTTACCCCAGCACCATCACCTCCTTAGTTCTGAGGTTGAGTCATATGTTGTACTGTGTCCAAGGAATGTTGTTGTGTCACAGAAGGTGGTGAGGGATCACCACAGAGACCCGTTTCCATGCTGACAGGGGCAGTGAGAACTGGAAGAGCAACCACCCAGTGATCAGAAGCTCAGGAGATGCTGCCCACCAGCTTCATGACCTTGAGGTCTCTGTTGTCCCAAGGTTTGTTCAGCTGTGTGTGAAGAGGGGGAAATCCTCCTCATCTCAAAGTTTTCTGTCTAAGAATTTAAGGATGATCAGCATGGTCATGTTATGCCTTAAACCCACTTTAATGCTATTTAGGAGTTCAAGAAGCTTCTTAAACTCTAAATATTACTCTCAATGTATAGAAATCTGAAGACTTTAAGAAAGGTTAAAACTAGAACTCGCCTCACTCAATATTTTCTGAAGTTTTGAACTTTGTATTTAAGTCTTAAAGGTTAATGACATGAAAGCTCTGAGGAAAAAAGACCTAAAAGACCTTTAGCTGGGATGGTTATAATATGGAGTTATTTTTCAACTTCTCTAACTTAGTTCCTCCAAATATTTGTTGAATTACATGTAATATTTCTCCAGTAGTAGAGATTTAGGCTGGAGATGAGAAAGAAGTTCTTTGCTGTGAGGGTGGTGAGACACTGGAAGAGGTTGCCCAGAGAGGTTGTGGATGTCTCCTCAATCCCTGGAGGTGTTTAAGGCCAGGCTGGATGAGGCACTGAGCAACCTGGTATAGTGGGAGGTGTCCCTGCCCATGGCAGGGGGGTTAGAACAGGATGATCATGAAGGTCCCTTCCAACCCAAACCATTCTATGATTCTAAAGTCAAACCAAGCCCATTATCTCACACAAGATGCAAATACTACACCTAGGAAACCAGAGACACGTGTGGCTGACTCTCAACACTGTGTCACCTAAAAGATTCCTAACCACTAATCAATGTTTTGAAGACATGTAGACATTAAAGAAGTGACAAGTTGCATTTAGATGCGTGGTCAGTTCCATCTCATCCCTCCAAATTGGGTTATTTACCACATCTTCAAAGCCAATTGACATCAGGCATTTTGTCTCTAAGGATTTCTGCTCCTCTTGACAGCAAATTGGCATAATAATATCTTTTTCAGGAAGGCACTGACAATGCTATTTCCAAAGCATGCTCCTTGTTTTGCAACACTCACAGCTTCCCACCCCCCTTCCTTTCAACTGTCACCATTAAATAACTTTTTTTCAAAGATTACCACAGTTTTCTGTCTTCATAATTGCCCAGATACAAAAGGAAAATAAGCTGTGAAGGTTTTTAAAGTAAACTGAATCACAGATGACGAGGGGCAATCTTAAACTCCTTGAGATCAATAAATCTTGAGATGATTTACTGAGGGCCAAGGCCAAACAAAAGCACTTTTGAGCAGTAGATTAACACCAAGAATAGTCTTCCAGGTATGGACTTCATTACCTCCTTCAAAGAAAGATACATGAGCTATGAAATGGACACCAGAGTGAAAAGCAGTTTGTTCTTCTTCATGGTGAAGACCTAAGATAACCATGTTTTCATGAAATTATGAGAGTAGTCACATGTAAATTCATCTCCAAGTGCTTTGTAGGGGTATCTGAGACCTTCATACAGGCAAGTTGTGTTGGTACAAACCCCAGGTAACACCAGCAAGTACTGCAAGACATCCAGGCTGTCTAAAAAAGCCTAATTAAACCCACAGAATGGCCTTGGTTGGAAGGGATCTATCAGATCATAGAGTCCAAACATCAACCCAACTCTGATAAGAACCATACCAAAACCATATCTCTAAGTTCTCTGTCTGCCCATCTCTTAAATCCTTCCAGGGATGGTGCCTCAACTCCTTCATTAATTCTAACCCATTATAGAATCATAAAATCATAGAATAGTTTGGGTTGGAAGGGACCTTAAAGAACATCGAGTTCCAACCCCCCTGCCATAGGCAGGGACACCTCCCACTACATCAGGCTGCTCAGTGCCTTGTCCAGCCTGGTCTTGAACACCTCCAGAGAGGGGGCATCCACAACCTCTCTGGGCAACCTCTTCCAGTGCTTCACCACCCTCACTGTAAAAATTTCTTTCCTATGTCAAGTCTAAATCTACCCCCTTCCAATTTACATTGAAGGGTTAAAAAATCCTTCCTCATAATTCCTACTGAGCACAGCCACGGGGCAGTCTTGAATAATTACAGCTCAGCTGGAGACACCAGAAGAACATGGACTTTGAGATTTCCCTGAGGCAAAAATACAAAACAGCAAAAAACCCTGCCTATTTTAGTCCAAGTCACTCTGTCACAGACACCACACGGGCTATTGATCTTGGGGTGGAATTCAGGATACTGATCCTCAGAGAAACTATGAAGGCTACCAGATGGCAGCTCCTCTTTAGTCCTGATTCCTTAATGGCTTTGATTCATTCCTCCTGGGAATGCTGCTGCTCTTTGCCTTCTCAGAGAAGAGCTCTGTTTTCTCTGAATGCTTATTTATGGCTGTTAGAGGGATCTTTATAGAATCATAGAATGGTTTGGGTTGGAAGGGACCTTCAAGATAAGCCAGTTCCAACCCTCCTGCCATGGGCAGGGACACCTCCCACTACACCAGGTTGCTCAATGCCTCATCCAGCTTGGCCTTAAACACCTCCAAAGACTGAGGGGGCATCCACAACCTCTCTGGGCAACCTCTTCCAGTGTCTCTCCACCCTCACAGCAAAGAACTTCTTTCTTAGATCCAGCCTATATCTCCCCTCTTCCAATTTGCACCCATTACTCTTAGTCCTGCCATCCAGGACCCTATTCAAAAGTCCTACCCCAGCCTTTCTGTAGCCCACTTCAGGTATTGAGAAGCTCCTCTGAGGTCCCCCCCTGATCCTTCTCCAGGCTGAACAACCCCAACTCCTTCAGCCTGTCCTCAGAAGGGAGGTTGCTCCAGCCCTCTCAACCTCTTCATCCATTGGAGTTGTTACTGTCCTTACAGTGAAATAAAAATTGATCCCTTTTCAGTCTTTCATTCATTGGGAAAACCCAGTTCCTTTTGCTTTCTGCATCTTGCCCATTTCCATCTGTGTGTTGTAGCTCCCAGTGCATAACCTGGTTTCTAAGAGAGACAGCAATATCCACAGACCCCTTTCAGGAGTTCTTCTTTCTTAGATTCAGCCTAAATCTCCCCCTTCCAATTTGCATCCATTCTTCCTACACCTGCTATCACATATCCTATTCAAAAGTCCTACCACAGGCTTTCTGTAGCCCTCTTCAGGTATTAATAAGAAGCTCCTCTGAGGTTCCCCTGAGCCTTCTCCAGGCTGAACAACCCCAACTCCTTCAGCTTGTCCTCACTGTTGCCTGACTAGAGTAGATCTGTTTGCAATGTGTAATGCAACATTTTTTCATGGCTGAGCATCCTAAATACCATTAAAATGCCTCTAAATGCATAACTGGAAAACTGCTTTTCCTCCAGGATAATCCTGGCTAACAGAAAAAACATCTAACCTTAAGGTTTACAACACTGTTGATTTTCTTCTCTCCTTCATAAAACCCTTCCAACTTGGGTACCCAGACTTCTTGAGGCATTCTAAGCCTCCAGAGCATTTTTTGGTGTGTGCTGAAAATAAAATGCAGCTGAAAATGAATTAACTGTTGAGGATTTTCAAGTGGCTGGGATTGTATCAGAGAAGTAATCATGTAAGCCTGACAGATTGGAAATACAAGGTTTGGAAATTCAATTGTTTGGGAAAACAGAAGCTTGGGAATATCCCAGACTGGGGAGCAGTGGAAAGGGTAACAAAACCACCCAAACCAAACAAAACAGAGGTGCTGGAAAGACAATTTCAATCATTCAATACAAATTGAATAATCCAGTTGCTGTCAAACAGTTTTTGCTCAAGGAACAGCCTGTTTTGGGGCTGCAACCCTAAAAACAGCACCCAGATTTTTGATTAGAAGACATCTCTCAAGACCAGGCTCATCCCAAAGTCCCTGTTGGGAGCAGGGCACCCAACTCACATCATCCACAACTGGAGAACCTCAGGTTGAGATGAGCATCAGTGTGAGCACAGATCAACCACATGGACACACCATGATCCACAATGAACCCCTGGGACAAAAGGACTTGGAAAACAGGGTTAACACTTTGGCAACATCATATGTTGAGTTGGAAGAGACCTTCCAAGGCCATCTAGTTCAACCCCCTGCAGTAAGCAGTGACATCCTGCACTAGATGAGGTTGCTCAGAGCCTCAGCAAGCCTGGCTTGGATGTGTCCAAGGATAAGACCCCCACCACCTCTCTGGGCAACCTGGACAGTGTCTCACCACCTTCATGGGGAATATAATACATATAAACAGTGAAACAAACCTGCTGTGGGTTGGTTGATCCATATAAAGCACATCTTATGGCAGAAGGGGAAACTCTCAGGAAATTCTGTGTTGGATCCAAACCATGTTGGATCTGTCCCTACTTGAATGGCAACAGATGCTTAATTTCCCTCTATGCAGCATGTCCTATTTTTCCATTAATTCTCCTGCTGCAACATGAAAGCTTCACTAACTTCTATCAATTTGTTTAATTAGCTACTAATCAACTGATGATAAAAGTTTGTCACATTACACAAATGTCTCCATATCCCAAGAACAAATACCTGCTACATCAACCCTTTGAAGCTGAACAGGGATTGAGATCATAGAATGGTTTGGGTTGGAAGGGACCTTCAAGATTATCTAGTTCCAACCCCCCTGCCATGGGCAGGGACACCTCCCACTACACCAGGTTGCTCAAAGCCTCATCCAGCCTGGCCTTAAACACCTCCAGGGATTGAGGGGGCATCCACAGCCTCTCTGGGCAACCTCTTCCAGTGTCTCACCACCCTCACAGCAAAGAACTTCTTTCTTAGATCCAACATAAATCTCCCCTCTTCCAATTTGCATCCATTAATCCTAGTCCTGCCATCACGACCACTGGTACTCAAGGGATCATTTGCTGATGGTTGAACCCCTAAATCTTTTCCACTCATCATCTTTCAGAAGAGGAATAAAGACAGTATTAAACTAGGGTTGTTGAGTCTGGAGAAGATAAGGCTCAGAGTAGACCTCAGAGTAGCTTCTCAATACCTGAAGGGGGCTACAGAAAGGCTGGGGTAGGACTTTTTAATAGGGTCCAGGATGGCAGGACTAGGAGTAATAGATGCAAATTGCAAGAGGGAGGCTTTAGGCTATGGAGGAGAAAGAAGTTCATTGCTGTGAGAGTGGAAGAGGTCTAGAGAGGTTGTGAATGCCCCCTCCATCCCTGGAGATGTTTAAGGCCAGGCTGGATGAGGCACTGAGCAACCTGGTGTAGTGGGAGGTGTCCCTGCCCATGGCAGTAGGGTTGGAACTAGGTGATCTTGAAGGTCCCTTCCAACCTAAACCATTCTATGATTCTATGACAGACTTTTTTCATAGAAAGTTGTCATAATAAGATTACAGCTCTGTCTTAAAAGGCAAATGTGGTTATATACAATACACTGATTTATGCAAAGCCAGCTGGCATCTTGATTAAAAATGTCATTATATATGTTTAGAAGGAAACACGTTAGATTAAAATCTGACTAGCTGACAGATAGGAAAATACAGTTAAAAGAAATGAGCAATGGCTGTTGAAAGCACTTCCTATAAATCTATCTCCTGTCATCTTTGTTTTATCCAGGACCATTCCTCAAGTCTGCAGATGAGACAATTTACTCCCCTCAGGTGATTAACGTCTGACAACATGTCCTCTAATTGTCTAAGTATTCAATAACTCACAGGCTGAGGGAGTAGGGGTTGTTCAGCCTGGAGAAGAGAAGCTCAGGGGGCACCTCAGAGGAGCTTCTCAATACCTGAAGGGGGCTACAGAAAGGCTGGGAGAGGACTTTTTAATAGTGTCCAGGATGGCAGGACTAGGAGGAATGGATGCAAATTGGAAGAGGGGGGGGTTAGACTGGAGAGAAGAAAGAAATTCTTCACTGTGAGGGTGGTGAGACACTGGAAGAGGTTGCCCAGAGAGGTTGTGGATGTCCCTTTAATCCCTGGAGGCGTTTAAGGTCAGGATGGATGAGCCATTGAGCAACCTGGTGTAGTGGGAGGTGTCCCTGCCCATGGGACTACTGAATTCCCAGCTTAAGTCACTCTGCTGATCACTGTCCTCAGGTTTTGGGAATCTCTGAGTTGTATTTATTGGCGAGTCACTTGTGTGATATGTCCACAGACAGTATATAATTGAATTTTAAATGCTTTCCTGATGGTCATAAAAGCAGTAAAAATGTCACCTTCTGCCTGCACATTAAAAATTCATCCCATGCAAGGAGAGGACAAATGCATAAAACCATCATTACAATGTGAAAATGTAGCAGAGAGGGAGGAAAAGAGACCTTTCTCAGAGTGGACATAAAAACATGAGCAGATCTATGCTCCAAAGGCAATACTCATTCAACTTCACTCAAGTTGAAGGAAAAAAAACCCTCCTGTTCATAACATGTCTAATTCCACTTTAGCTTGCTTCAAAAATAACATCTGAACCATGAAGAACCACAATGTGGATTCTGGAATTGGATTAGAACTGGTTTCTCCCAGAAAAAACCCTCCAAAATACACTGTTTGATGTTTGATGACTCTCTTCAGGCAGTGAAATTATTCATGTGACCATCATGATAACCCCAAAGGGGAGACAATTAGCATTTTAAATCTACTCCCATTCAGAAAAGAATTTCCAACATTTATTTAAGGTTAAGAAACTCACCCTTTGAGTTCATGTGGGCATTTGTCTCTGCTAATCCAGGTTCATGGAGCTGCTGTCATTTGATTTTCCTCTCCTAAAATGCTGCCCTTGTGCACCTCTCAGGTTCCCATCATTTAATTTATTAATTTTTTTTCCCCCACACATCTAAATTTATATCCAAATCCAAAACAAAACATTCAAACCTTAATGGACAGGGCACAAATTGAGAAAAACCACTTGTTTTTCTTGAGTTGAGAAAGTCACAGAATCAGGGATTGGAAGGGACCTCACAAGATCATCTAGTCCAAACCCCATAAGTCATCCACACAAATTAAAGACTTTCAATGAAATTCAGAGGAAAAAAAATTTCATTAAAAGCCTTTTTTTTATTTTGGTCACCTCTTTCACCCAAATTTCCCCACTCCAGGCTCTCCCAGCTTAGCACAAGTAAGAAATGTGAGGGATTCGTGATGAAATCAGCTCAAATCATTTAGGAAATATTCTCACCCATAGCATGACATGGAGAAACAGCATAAATTAGGAGTGAGAAACACAAAATAATTAATCAAGCAAATTATCTTGGGGAATTCAGTGATTAAATAAGTTATTTTTCCTTGATGGGATATCACACTAAACAAAAGCCTCTAAACAAGACCCACTGATGTAAATGCCAATGACTATGTTCTATAACAACTTATTTTCTGCTAATAATACTTGCCTATTTTTTTAAAAAAATCAATACTTTCTATATCTTTGTGCTTCAGCTTGTTAAGCCATTCTGGGTGGAAGCTCCTATTAGATTGTATGGGGCAGATTGCCAAGCGTGGAGACAATTACAAACAGCAAATGAGATACACATCTAAACAGCTATTGCTAATTACATTTAAAGGCTTTTCACTTAATCTTACACTTTGCTAACAGAAAACACAACAATTAGCAGGTACAAATTGGAACAATGGACAACAGCATTCAAAGAAGCACCAACATCTAGAAATTCTTCTAGCACTAAGGCTTTCTTATGTCTTATAGAATAATAGAATGGTTTGGGTTGGAAGGAACCTTAAAGATCACCAAGTTCCAACCCCCCTGCCATGGGCAGGGACACCTCCCACTACACCAGGTTGCTCAAAGCCTCATCCAGCCTGGCCTTAAACACCTCCAGGGATTGAGGGGTCATCCACAGCCTCTCTGGGCAACTTCTTCCAGTGTCTCCACCCCCCTCACAGCAAAGAACTTCTTTCAGCCTAAATCTCCCCTCTTCCAATCTGCATCCATCTCCATCCATGACTCCTACATGCTGCACTGACCATCCAAACAAGCAAAAGCCACTTCATATATTCAAAATAACATAGACTGGGGCTGTAACAACATTAAAGGCATAAGTATCACCTTCAAAAGCATCCCCACCCTTGGATCCCTCCCAACTCAAGGGTGAGTGTCAGGAGGATGGAGCCAGGCTCCTCTCAGGGACCTCCAATGACAGGACAAGGGGCAATGGGTCCAAGCTGGAACACAAGAGGTGCCACAGAAATAGGAGAAAGAACTTTGTGAGGGTGAGAGAAGTGTCCCAGGCTGCCCAGAGAGGGTGTGGGGTCTCCTTCTCTGGAGACATTCAAACCCCACCTGGACACCTTCCTGCGTGACCTGATCTGGATGTTCCTGCTCCCCAGCAGGGGGATGGGACTAGATGATTTCTTGCTGTGCCCTCCAATCCCTGATATTCTGTGATTCTGTGACTCTATTCTACAATTCTGAGATCTCTTTTCCTAATGAATCACTGCTATTATGCCATGAATACAAGGCAATATTATCACTCTACACCTCTCATTGCACCCAAACAGCAAACTCATCACCATCCTGGATGCCAAGGCTTTGTCTCCACTGCAGCGAGCTTTCACCTCCCCAGCACAAGCTGCAGCATCTTCTCTGCAACGTCAAGGCCAAAATTAGCCATGTGATGGGTTGCCAAAGACTATCAAAGGGTGGCCAGGCCACACACTTCCCAGCAGTCAGCCTGAGGGAGGGCTGGAATCCAACCAACTCTTTCTTTGGAAGCCTGCCCAGATCTTTACTTCCCTGATCCTTTAAGCTGCAGCTCAAGACATGCTACAGAGTCATGTGCTGGTGACAAGGCAAATTCAAAGACCTCATTATTCCACCTCTTCACCTCAATGGAGATGCTTTGCATTCAGTGACATGGTTTCCTCACCATCAGCAATGGTTTCATCCAGATTTCTAATGATTTAAACCCTCCCTGCCCTTCAGAAGGATCTCAGCTGATTCACACCATTTAATGCTCCCATAGTCCTGGCTCCAATTTGGAAAGGAAGCAATAATTCATTTCATTTCAAAGCTCTCCAGAGCTGGTTTGTGCTCTTTCATTTATGCCTGGACATGTGTTAAACCCCAGTGGACTTCCCATCAGCACAAGATGAACAACCTGATCTAGTGGGAGGTGTCTCTGCCTATGGCAGGGGGTTGGAACTAGATGATCTTGAAGGTCCCTTCCAAACCAAACCATTCTAGGACTATACCATCTCCATTCCAAAGCCTTCATCTTAGCCTTCTCCATTCCAAAGACTTCCCATCAGCACAAGATGAGCAACCTGATCTAGTGGGAAGTGTCCCTGCCTATGGCAGGGGGGTTGGAACTAGATGATCTTGAAGGTCCCTTCCAACCCAAACCATTCTATGATTCTACCATCTCTATTCCAAAGCATTCATCTCAGGGGCTNGACTTCCCATCAGCACAAGATGAGCAACCTGATCTAGTGGGAAGTGTCCCTGCCTATGGCAGGGGGGTTGGAACTAGATGATCTTTAAGGCCCCTTCCAGCCCAAAATATTCTATTATTCTATGATTACACCATCTCAATGCATTCATCTCTGGGGTTCTGTGCTTGTGAAGAGTTAACTGAAGTGACAATCAGTCTCTTAAAATAATCTTTGTTCCTGTTGAAATATATTTTTCTCAAAATTTTACTACAATTCCCAAGAAAAACTAAATAATATTTGAGGGACATCAATTTCCACCCCTCCCTTTCTCCTCTGGGTCAGCCAGCCATAAGGAAAGATGAAATAAAGGCTCAAGCATTTGATATAAAAATTTGTGTACAAAAAACCACGTGGGTCAGAGGGTTTTTTCCCACCATGACTCTCTTCAAAATGAAGAGCAAAGAGAAAAACCACCTTCTCCATAATCTATCAGAACATATCCAAGTACCAGTTATCAAAATGTGAAATTCTAGTGGATCACACACAGAGAATCACACAGTGTCAGGGATTGGAAGGGACCTCAGAGGATCATCTAGTCCCATCCCCCTGCTGGAGCAGGAACACCCAGATCAGGTCACGCAGGAAGGTGTCCAGGTGGGGTTTGAATGTCTCCAGAGAAGGAGACCCCACACCCTCTCTGAGCAGCCTGTTCCACTGTCCTCTCACCCTGACAAAGTTTTTTCTAATATTTCTGTGGAACATGTTTCTAAAAATAAAACCCAAGTAGACAACATGAAGAAACAACACCTTTCTTCAACTTTTTCCATGGTCTCTTTTCCTGAAGGTTGTGGCTGAAAGACAAAGGTGTTTCTCATGTTCCTCTAAGAGTAGGAACACCCCCCACCAGCCCAGATTGCTCCAAGCCCTGTCCAACCTGGTCTTGAACTCCTCTGGGGATGGAGCAGCCACAGCTTCTCTGGCCAGCAAGGAATCTCTTTCTATTATCTAATCTAAATCTCACCTCTAAATGCCATCAGAAGTCTTCTAGCAGCACTCAAACCTTGAGAGCTTGGGAATGACTGGTGTGGGGGCACTGATTCAGGGATCATGGGACAGCTATAAGGGGTAGATCCAGCTGAGACACAGTTAAAAAATAAATATATTCTATTTACACTCTGAAGTCTGCAATTTTACTCATGTTTTCACTCCCTTCCCAAATCTCAAGGCTCCTGGCTGGGCCCTGATGAGCAGGACTGGCTGCCCCAGCTGAATGTCTCAGTGGCAACTTGAATTAGTCAAAGTAAGGTAAAGAGCCTGATAATACAATTACTCTGTCTTTTCACTCAGGAGAAGCTGCACACCAAAGTCACCCTGCTTTCTTCATCCAAACCACTCTGGGAGTTCCAGGAGCAAGGCAAAATTTCATCTGGCAGCAGCCAAAATGCAGCCTTTGAAGCCTCAGGCAGCTTTTTAGGAATTCTGTCACGTCTGCTCAGCTCTAGACAGAAATAAAAGGAGAAAACTGCACTACACACAAACCCTGTTGCACTGTGACCTCCTCCAGTCCCTAAATGTTTCCTTGGATTTCTGAATAGACATTAAAAAATCCCACTCAACAAGTCTCACAGTGCTTAAGTTCAGATTCTCACTGAGATGTGGTGGTGCCAAGAAGGACAAAGGGGTGTACGAGAGGCACGTGGTCAATAGGTGGAGAGAGGTTCTCCTTCCCTTCTACTCTGCCCTGGT
>VZTY01028889.1:0-20444 GCA_013400935.1 Turnix velox | reverse complement strand
TCATAATTTTCAAAGAAATAAATCTACTACAATAATTTCCACCCTCGCAGACATTTTGTTCCTGTCCTCTGCCACCAGATGGCAGGGGCATGTGTGCAGAGTGTATCTTAACACTAATAGTGATGTTTAGAGACATTGGAGATTTTCTCTACAGGATTTTCCTTAGGATGTGAGGTTTTCAACCTTTCAGTACAAAGCCTTAATTCTCTCACTCAAGCAAAGTATTAAAATCATGCAAGGGACAACACATAGGGGAATAATTCTGTTTGGGAAGGTAGTAACAGTGTTTGGGGAAGAAGAATCATGGAACCATAGAATTTGTTGAGTTGGAAGGGCCCTTCAAAGGCCATCTAGCCCAAACCCCTGCAGTGAGAAGGAACATCTTGCAGTACATCAGGTTGTTCATAGCCTTAGCAAGCCTGGCTTTGAATGCCTCCAGGGATCCCTCTGGATAACCTGTGCTAGGGTTTCACCACCCTTGTGGGGAGAACTTCTGAAAGTTCTTCCTAAAGCTGATCTAATATAGTTGTTGAGGCTCCCTTTATGATGGAAAAGCAGGCTCTCTTAGAAGATAAGTAATCACATACCATGATACATGATTGCTTATCTTCTGAGAGGGTCTCTCATTCTGGATCATAATCCAGTCCCTGAAGGGGCCCTATAGGAAAGCTGGGAAGAGACTCAGGATCTTAGAGGGGAGCCTAAAGATGAGGGGAATAGTTCTAAACTGAAAGAGAGGAGGTTTAGATGAGATATCAGGAGAAAATTATTTACAGTGAGGGGGATGTATCCCTGTCCCAGGCTGCCCAGAGAAGCTGTGGCTGTCCCATCCCTGGAGGAATTGAAAGCCAGACTGGACTGGGCTTGGAGCAAACTGGGTTGGTGGTAGATTTTCCTGCCCAGGGCAGAGGGTTGGAACTGGATAATCTCTAAGGTCCCTTCCCAACCAAACAATTTCATAACTCTATATTCATCTTACAAACTTACCTTAGGGCTCATAAATTCTCTCATGAATCATAACAATCATGTAACAATTAATAAGGCTCTATGTTAAACATGGGGTAAACATGCAGACACTTTCCAAGTGAATCACCAACATGTCTAATAAAATCCCTGGGCCAAGTATTGTTCTATTATAGTAAAATTTTCAAAACTTCTTGAGCTGTGGAGCATTAACACCTCTACTGAAGATATTGGGTAAAAACCCTGGTGGTGAAAATAACTTTTTCAAAGCTCAAGGCTCTAAACCAACCCCTCATAACAGTTATGGGAAATGGCTGGTAAAATCTTCAGTGGTTGAAAACCAAAGCAAACCTAACCAGGTCTTCAACGGGTGTTAATTTGGTTTGCTTCATTTGATCAGCAGGTATAAATTTTGCTGCTGGAGCAAATTTTTATCAGGAAGTGGTAAGACATTTTGTTAGTAAAGAGTTATGGTCAAGAGTATAGGTAAGTAAAGGGTCATTGATGGTCCTTGGTCAAGTATCTTGAAGGTTGGTGAGCCTTGTGTACTCTAGAAATGTTCAGTTAATGCAAATGGATGTCATTGGAGATATTCAAGGCCAGCTTTTGTGAGTCTCTGTGCAACTTGATCTAGTGCCAGATGTCCCTGGTTGCTGCAGGGGGTTGGAACAGGTGGTTTTGGGCATTTGGGTGGTTTTCTACGATTCTATAAAATGCTTCTTTTTTCAGGTACGGAACCTATTTTTTAAATTTATGATCACTGTTTGTAATTAAAAATCTGTATCTCTCATGTCATCATCCAGTTTCTCAAGAAGCCTGTGCATTTTTTCCACCCTTGTTGAGTTAAAACTGTAGTGTCAGTAGTTTTTTATTTGAGCTGAATGGCTCTGTGGTTGCTGTAAGGCAGTGGCCAGTGGATCAGAGGCAACTGGGATGGAAGGGAGATTCCTGCTCAGAGAGGTAGAAGGTATGTAACTGGCCATCATTGCACTTGCTGTTATTCATGAACCCATTCACAAAACCAGATTCAGTTATTTATGGGGTTTTTTATTAATTCCAAGGTCTTTTGACCCTATAGCTTCAGCCACTTTTAGTAGTTCATGCTGAAGTGTTTTTTGGCCTCCTGAAAGTATAGAAATCTGGTGTGTTCAATCTATACAGTTTCTTGGTGCTGATATTGATTTGTGCTGAACTTGTTGCCACAAACAGTAAATCCAGGAATTTTTTTTAAGAGGAAGAGCCATCTCAAATGCAAAAGGGGGAGAAAGTGGAATTTATGTGGTTAACCTATAAGTAATTCTGTGGTTGGCTCTCATGGCCATCTTCAAGCATGTGAAAATTATCAGCTGAAAATAACTGAGAATCAGAGAATGGCTCAGGTTAGAATGGATCTTTCAGCTCATGAAGCCCAACCATCAACCACTGCCAAAAAGCCATCCCTAAAACTTGTCTCTAAGGTCTGTGTCTGCTTGTCTCTTAAGTTCTTCTAAAGATGGGACCTCAGCCCCTTCCCTGGACAGCCTCTTCCCAATGGAACGTTGCCCAAGCATTGGCTGCAGCTGGTTCATTCACCCAGAATGTGTTGGTTCTTCAATCTGTAGGATCTGGAACTGGCTTTGCAGTGAAGGTCTGGTTATCATGGACCATGAGGTTATTAATTTTGGAAGCTGCTGTGATATAAAGAGGCCAGACCTCATGCTTACTGGTGAGAGCAAGTGGTGTTTTTGGGTGGTCTGTTGTGTGATTAGATTCTGGGGTGCCAAAGGCCCTTTTGGAAGGGTCTGAACCCTGAATTTCCAAGTACATAATTAGCCACTTTCATTTGGATGTGTGGGTTGGCAGATGTTGGGGAATGGGATGGAGATGTGCTCTCTCTCTCTGTCTCTCCCTTCCTCCTGAAGCCTCATATTTGTGTCCCACATTGGCTGTTCCCTGTTGAGAGTTCATGGCTGTGATACAATGGGCTGGGTGTAATCCTCACATTTTTATATTGCTGTTTGAGTAGAATCATAAACTCATAGAATAGTTTGAACCCAAAGGGACCTTAAAGATCATTGAGTTCCAATCCCCCTGCCATGGGCAGGGACACCTCCCACTAGATCAGGCTGCTCAGTGCCTTGTCCAGCCTGGCCTTAAACACCTCAAGAGAGGGGACCAATACTGGTTCTTATTGTTAATTATTTAGTTTTATTCTAGTAAATCTGTTTCTATGTCATCACTCAGATACTCTTGTTTTTTATCCCGATTTCCCCTTCCTGGGTAAGGGGAGGCTCATCCTGTAGGAGAATATTTGTTTAAACCAACAAAAATAGTTGTGGGTTCCTCCAACCACAGCAGGGATGCAGACTGTCCTGTTTCCATGTGACCTGTAAGGGAAGAGCCTGCCATTTCTTTTGCTCCATGAGGAAACACATTCCATGGCTGAATTGAAATAGTTTCTGACTTTTGACAAAGAAGCCAACTGCAAATTCCACATGGCTTTTGAGAACCTGGGTCTCATGGTGAGCAATTTAATCTCATTGATTTGTCTCTCCAGGAAGCAACTTGGGATGTTTTTTTAATAAGGCCTCGGTAGATGCTGTTGAAAAAGTTGGTGTCTGACAAACTGCAGGGGTGCAATTTGGTGAGTGAGCTTCTAATTGTGTATAAATTGGCTCCACTGTGCATTATTAACATCTGAAGTTTTCTCTCCTGGAAATTAGCAGCTCTGAACTTAATAATCAGACCCTTTAGGCTTGATTATTGCCCTCAACTAAAAGTGACAAATTGCCCCAAAGGACAAAGTTTAAAAACTGGCAATATCTCTAAAATAGATTTGTGAAATCTCATGAAAACTGAAGAGATCCTGCTTTAATCAATTTTATTTATAGCAAAAGCTACACTCAGAAAACGTACTTGGCAAAAGTAAGGCTAATCCAGAGCTGCCCCAGGCTTTGCAGGCCTAGCCTGGCTGCTCCTTCTTGCCAGAACCTGGCAAATGGGGCACAGTTTTGAATAAAATCCTGTATTTCATTTTGCAAGAGAGAACATTGTCAGGGAATTTGACAGAGAATGTGCAGCTCATCTGTAATGCGAGTTGTAACATGGATTTCTTCCTTCTTAAATGTAAAGACAGTGGAATTATCTCAAATTCATTTATCTGGTGCCCATCTGCATTCTGTAAATAGATTGCTGAGATTTTCCATACAATCATAGAAGGGGTTGAGTTGGAAGGGGCTTTCCAAGGCCATTTAGTCCAACCCCCTGCAGTAAGCAGGGACATCCTGCACTAGATCAGGACCTGCACTCAGAGCCTCAGCAAGCCTGGCCTTTCCTATAGGGTTGGGTCTTTGTTGGTTTTGGGGCAGAAATTACTGTTTTAATATAAAACTATGTACAAATACTAATTTAAAATTTTGCCTCCACAGCTAAGGATTTCTTATGAAGGCTGCAACAAAATGAGTTGAGCTGTAGCAATTGCCTTTGGATAACTGGGCTGTTTGTGTGAATTAAATAAATAATGAGAATAAATTACACTGACCAGCATCTCAGGGAAGTTCTCCCAACATTCAGTTGACTTGCACCATCCATGTATCTTAAGGTATTACAAGATGAGGAATACTACCTGGGAAATCTTTTAATCCTTCTTTTTTTTTTAAACCCAGAAGCAGAACACCATGTCTACAAGCAGTATCTCAGGTCTGTTGTTGTTTGAGCTTAAAGCCTGTTTTTTCTCCCACCAATTACTGCAGGTGGACAGAATATCTCAGTATCTTGTCCAAGCAAAGCCTCTTGAGGCTATTCTTAGGAAGCCTTAATGTAAAACTTGCAAAGCTTTCTTACACATGTTGCTCAGGATCATGCCCTTGTTGTACAAAGGCTAGTATTAGCACATCACTATTCAGCAATAATTTGTCAGGGTTTTTAATATCTCCATAGAAGGAGAGTCTACACTCTGAGCAGATTTTAAAGCAAAGCTGTTCTTCATGTTCAGATAGAATTTCCCAGTTTGCAGTAGGCCCTTGTCCTGTCATTGGACACCACTGAAAAGAGTCTGGCCCCATCACATCTGCCCTTTAGGTACTGATAAGCACTGATTAGATCCCCCTCTGCTTCCTCCAGGTTGAGCAGATCAGGTCTCCAGGTGTTTCCTTCTAAGGGAGGTGCTTCAGTCCCTTGGTCATCTTGGTACTTTGAGATCTTGTGCTACAGAGGTTTCGCATGAGGTGTTGCCCTCTTGTGGCTGTTTAATGAAAACATGGACAACTAATGGCGGAAGTAATGGGAAGACACTTAAGAAAGGTGGTAGGATCAGTCCTGGTTCTCCTCACAGCCACAATTGAGGCTCTTCTCTTTATTGCATCTCTTTCTGGCATCTGGGTTGTGCTACAAAATCACCTCCGTTCTTTGATGCAAAACATACAGTCATACAATGGTTTGAATTGGAAGGGACCTTTAAAGATCATCTAGCTCCAACCCCCCTGCCATGGGCAGGGACAGAGCAGGTTGTTCAGAACCTCAGCAAGCCTGGCCTTGGATATCTCCAGGGATGGGGTCTCCACCACCTCTCTGGACAACCTGTTCCAGTGTCTCACCATCCTCATGGTAAACACTCAAGTCCTTCCATTTCTCCCCCAGTTTGCCTCTAGACAGCTCCCACATACCCCTCTTTTCCCGTATCTCCTGTCTCTGCCCCACACCAACCCTTTTCCAGCCCATTTTCCACCAAATCCCACACACCTGGGCTCCACTGGAGACTCCTCCCCTCCCCAGATGATCCAAATCAGCCCCCTCCACCCACTCTCCTATTTAATACCAGTGGGGAAGAGCAGTAGCCACCATTTGCCCCCTCCACGGGGCCTGAGGGATGCTCCTCCTGGTGTCTCTGCTGCAGAACATCACTGGTGAGTTGCATTTTCCAAGGGGTCATGGTGGGAGGAGAAAGGCTGGGGGGCCTGATTGCCCTGTGTTTCCATTTCTTGCCTTAATGCTCTGTGGGGATTGCCTGAGGTCAGACAAATGTTTAGCAGAGAAGCAGGAGCCTTGTGTTTCAGCTTTGTGTTTCAGTTCAAGTTGCTGTGGGTGCAGTTTGTGTGAGTTCAGCCCAGAGGATGTGATTTAGCCCAGGTATGGGACAGCAGTATCTCTGATGCCAGATGGCCCTGCCATCTACTGCAGCACATGGGTTTAATCTAGACACATGTCTGCGTGCTTCGTCCAGCCTGGCCTTAAACACACCCAGAGAGGGGGCATCCACAACCTCTCTGGGCAACCTCTTCCAGTGTTTCACTACCTTCACTGTAAAGGATTCCTTTCTTATATCTAGCCTGAATCTCCCCTTTTCCAATTTGCATCCATTATTTCTAGTCCTTCCATCACATATCCTATTAAAAATTCCTACCCCAGCCTTTCTGTAGCCCCCTTCAGGTATTGAGAAGCTACTCTGAGGTTCCTCCTGAGCCTTCTCTTCTCCAGGCTGAACAACCCCAACTCCTTCAGCCTGTCTTCAGAAGGAAGTTGCTCCAGCCCCTTGATCATCTTTGTGGCCTCCTCTGGACCTGCTCCAACACCTCAATGCTCTTCTTATGTTGAGGGCTCCAGAACTGGGTGCAATACTCCAGATGGGACCTCACCAGAGCTGAGTAGAGGGGCAAAATCGCCTCTCTTGACCTGCTGGTGACACTTCTCTTGATGCAGCCCAGGATTTGGTTGGCTTTCTTGGATGCAAGTGAGCACTATTGGCTCATGTTGAGTTTTTGTTCATGGTGTGGAAGTTATGGGCAGATAAAACTGGAACATACGTGTTCCTATTCCTATACACCAGGTGGACAGTGATTCTCCCATAAATCTATGTATATAAAAAAAAAAAGTTGCATGCTTTGTGAAACCAGAGGGGAGTTTTTTTGTTAGCATTGCATAGTAGTGCTGGTAACCTCTGATCCCAGGTAGGCCAGGGTACACATCTCCTTCAAGAAGTCCATCGATTTCACAAGTGGCTTGTCTTCTACCCTTTCTGTAGGGGACCACACAAAATTAAAAAGCTGATAATCTAAAGAATTAACAGAATGTCTATAAAATCACTGTGCAAGGCTTTTACACCGGTACATGATGATGTGCTAGCTCCTAGCACTGTCCTCATCTCGGGTACACTGACAAACTTAATTTGGTGATAAATTTCAGGCTCCGGACCAAGACAGATTGGCTAGAAAACAATTGTGGTCAAATTATTTTAAGTCTGTAGGATAATTCAGAGGTGTTCTAACACCAGACTCCTGTGAGATGGAAGACTTCATCTGTCTGTAATGGCACCTGAGGAGGGCTGGTGAGAGCTAGAGGGAGTAACACCATTTCTTTCCTGGGAACAGACTCAAGTATCAAACCATAGCACTTCAAAGTGCTCCTACAATGTGAAAATCATGGGAATAAAAAATCTTAAGGTGAAGAAAGAGTTTATCACTTCTAACTCCCTTTGGCCCTTGGCCAGTGTTCTAAAAAAGCCTCAAATATGCAGTAAAGTTAGTATCCCCCTAATCTTTGGGGACTCTCCTCCCCAGAAACATCCTCACGTGTTTATAAACACTCATTAAAGACAGGAGGTGCTGGTGGTGTTGCTGGTGCATGCAGATGTCTGCATAAATATTCCTGTGCTGCTAAATCTGGATCTGTCACTCCATTAACAGACTGATGTTCCTCATTCTACAGTGACATAACCTTTTTTTCCTCTCAGAGACATTCTAATCAGATGTGACTACTTTTTTGTCCCTACATTTCCCAGAGATACTGCTGACAATATCTTTCTAGCAGTTAATTCTTTGTACCAGTGAGTATTTCTCTGAACTTTCTATTGTGTTTCACCTGAAGAAGTTCCTCATTTTAAGAGCAAGTGCTGCTGTGCTTTTAAAGCACTGTGTGCCTTTTATTTCTCCTGACTGAAATACTTCTTGTGGCAGTTTAAGTTCTGATCCCTTTCAAGCTGCAAGGAAGCTTCTGTGAAAATGTGTGGTGACAGGCAAGCCTGTCTGTAATGGAATAGCAGAGTTACCTATTTATTTTGTGCTCTGTATACATTAAAAGGAGAATGTGCTCAAGTATTCACATCATCATGCTCTGATCTCCAAGCAAGGAGAGATCCTTTGATGCCAAATCTTCCTGGACTTTTGAATTGGGAAAATGTGCGGTGGCAGAACCCAGGTAGATGCTGTAAGTACCTCATACTGCTATGAAACATAGGGTAATATTTAGAGAAAGGAGGTCTGTAATTACACATTAGATTATATCTCCTTATATATCACCGTATAAAGGTGGGGGAAAAAATGTCTGTAGTGCACTATCTACCTGTGGATGACCAGGGATTTAATCACTCTGTGACTTTATTAAAAACCTAATACCAGGGTACTGCCTCCAGCTCTGGAGCTCTCAGCAAAATAAAGATGTGGATGTGTTGGAGAGGGGCCACAAGAATGATCAGAGGGATGAAGATCCTCTTCTAGGAGGGGCTGTTCAACCTGGAGAAGGCTGCAGGGAGACCTAGTACCTTCCCAGTACCTGAAGTGGCCACAAAAAGGGGGAGAGGGAAGTTTGCCAGGGCATGGAGCAATAGGAAGAGGGGAAATGGCTTGAAACTAGAGCAGGGCAGGGTTAGATGAGACATTAGGAAGAAGCTCTTCACCATGAGAGTGGTGAGGCACTAGCCCAGGTTGTCCAGGGAAATGGCAGAGGCCCATCCCTGGAGATATTCAAGGCCAGGCTTGATAGGGTTCTGAACAACCTGATCTAGTACAAGGTGTCCCTGCTTACTACAGGAGGGTGGATGAGATGGCCTTTGATGGCCCCTTAGAATTCAACACATTCTGACTCCTGTTTAAAGGAAGGAGCGTCAACTAGTGATTTAGATCCCTTTGTAAAACTTAGTACCACTTAAAAATTTACATTGAAATGATATTTAGAGGTGTGGATTTTGCATCACTCCACTTAAGGATATGTCCAGCTGAGAAACCACCACTGGAGAGGAATCTTCAACTTTTGCATCTTCAACTTTCACCTCTTCAGTCTGTGAAAATGGATTGCTACAACTCTTAGGATCAATCATTGCTAAAATAATGAGGATATCTTCCTTTACAAGCTACGTGTATGTGAATAAACTCAGGTGTTTCTGAATGGTAAAACAGACCAAAAATGTAAATCATCTCAGTAATTAGAAGGGAAGGTGCAATTTAAGTTAAACTTTCTTCTTTCTTCTAGGTAAATCTCTGCAGTCATTTCTACAATGGAAGATGAGATGCAAAGTGTCAACCTCTCAACAGTATCCGAGTTCATTCTTGTAGGCCTTTCTGATGCTCCTCAAGTCCGATTTCTTCTCTTTGTGCTGTTCTTGACCATTTATCTGGCCACCCTGGCAGGCAACATCACAATCCTGGCTGCCATGGTCACGGACACTCGTCTGCACAATCCCATGTACTTCTTCCTTGGCAACTTATCCTTGCTGGACATCTTATGCCCCACAATCACTGTGCCCAAGATGCTGGAGGCCTTGTTGTGTGACAAGAAGGTGATTTCCTTCACAGGCTGTGTGCTGCAGATGTTCTCCCTCATTGATGTTGTTGGCACAGAGATTTTTCTCTTGGCAGTGATGGCGTACGACCGGTACATTGCCATCTGCCACCCCCTGCAGTACATGAACATTGTGAGTTTGAAGCTGTGTGCTCACCTGGCCATCAGCACCTGGGCAGTTGGGCTTTTCAATTCTCTCTTGCACACATCTATGATTTTCACACTCTCATTTTGTGGTTCAAATGAAGTTGACCAGTATTACTGTGACATTCCCCCTGTGATGGCCCTCTCCTGCTCTCCTACTTACAGCAGGGAAGTAGTGATCCTCCTAGTTGCTGGGGTCCTTGGAGGTGGTGCCTTTGTGGTCACTGTGATCTCCTATGTCTACATCCTGGTGTCTGTCCTCTACATGAAGTCTTCTGAGAGCAGGCACAAAGCTCTCTCCACTTGTGGTTCCCACTTGATGGTAGTCTGCCTGTTCTATGGGACCACCATTTGCACCTATGTACGGCCTTCCTCTTCCTACTCACCTCATCAGGACAGGATAGTTTCCATGCTCTATGGAATCCTCACACCCATGCTGAACCCTTTGATCTACAGTCTGAGGAACAAAGAGGTTAAGAGTGCTCTGAGGAGGCTGATCAGCCACATCAGGACTGCTTTAACAAGACAAGAAGGTCTCTCTCAGCCCCTGCCATTCTCAAGAGCTCCACCATTTGGATAGACACTGCAGTTGGTGGCTGATCTCTACCTTTAGCCATCTAAAACCTAAATGCTGGAATCAAACCTCCTTCTCTGGACTCCGCTTTACAGTTAAAAGGGAGTGGTGTTCACATCCTGAGGTCAAAGTGGGATGGCCGCCAAGATCCTCATGGAGGAATGTGGCTTCAGCTGGTAATGTTCTCCACTGAGCACAGAGGAAGCTTCAATGAGGGTCTCCATGATAGTCGCAGGTTCTGGGGATATGAGTACTGAGTATTGATGCTGTAAGCTTGCTTGGAAACTCGTATTCTCTAATGAAGCAGTTCAGTGCCTCCTTACTGACTGTATTACTCTTCCAAGTAATGTTTGCACCTCCTTTGTGTGAGACTGACAGGAAGGAAGTTTCCTTTGCCCTCCTGAAGGTCATCAGCTGGCATACCCAGTGCCCAACTGCAATGCTTGCACTGCCACCAGACACAGTCAGGATAGAGATTGCACTGTGTGTCTCACAATCAATCTGCTGGGGTGCAAATTGACTCCTGTGATCTACAGATGTCCCCAGTGCTGATGTCTATGTATTAGATTGCTTTCTCCCCCTCCTATTCTGACCAGTGTGGGGAAGTCATGGGCTTTGTCATGTTAGCACAGCTTTTCTCAGTACTGTCAGTCAGAAGGGAGGATCACTGAACCAGCTCAGTGCCTCTTACTGACCCCTTTGCTTCCCACAGTGTGGGAAAGAGCTTTTCTCTGGAGTGTAATATATTCTGGATTTTCTGGATGTTTCTTTTGTAGCTGTTTATTTATAAGTATTTTTCACCAACACAAGAAACTGTATCCAAGTCTACCCCTTAAATTCCAAAGCTCTTATCTCCTGGTTTCTCGACTCCTTCCCTGGGCAGCCCAGCGGAAGTTCCTCTCCAACCAACACATTCTGTGATCAAACTCAGATTTCCCTAAACTGACATGTAGATAAAAGCACTGATGAGGGGGAAAACCAGAACAGACACTGAAATAACTGTTTTTCACCTGAACTGACGAGGAATTTGAGTATCACAGGGGATAATAAACACAAAACAAAGAAGGATTTTTAGCCTGGCACTGTGCTTAAATTGAAGGGTTTGAAAAACAGAAACAAAGTTAAACCAAATAAAGCAGTGTTGTTGAGCAGGCATTTCTTTCCTGCAGCTCTGGGCATATGGGGGATAGGCAGCTCTTCCATATGTCCACACCCCAGTGCCCACATCATCAGTATCTAGGAGATACATGTGTATTGATTAAATTATCTATATTATCTATGCAAATAGACTCATAGAATAGGTTGGACTGGAAGGGACCTTATAGATCATCTAATTTTAACCCCCCTGCCCATGACACCTCCCACTAGACCAGGTTGCTCAGTGCCTCATCCAGCCTGGCCTTAAACACCTTCAGGGAGGGGACATCCACAACCTCTTTGGGCGACCTTTTCTAGTGTCTCACCACCCTCACAGGAAGGAGCTTCTTTCTTATCTCCAGCCTAAATCTCCCCTCTTCTAGTTTGCAGCCATTTCTCCTAGTCCTGCCATCCTGGCCCCTATTAAAAAGTCCTACCCCAGCCTTTCTGTAGACCCCT
This sequence comes from Turnix velox, assembly GCA_013400935.1. Lineage (NCBI taxonomy): Eukaryota > Metazoa > Chordata > Aves > Charadriiformes > Turnicidae > Turnix > Turnix velox. The sequence continues at coordinate 8,638 of VZTY01028889.1, read as the reverse complement.
TCAGGTATTGAGAAGCTACCCTGAGGTCCCCCCTGAGCCTTCTCTTCTCCAGGCTGAACAACCCCAACTCCTGCAGCCTGTCCTCATGTAAGTTCACCAAGTGGAAAGCAATGGAGCTCTGTGTGCCTGGGTCTCAATCACAGAATGTCAGGGATTGGAAGGGTCCTAAAGAGATCATGTAGTCCAATCCCCCTGCCAGAGCAGGAACACCCAGATCAGGTCACACAGGAACCTGTCCAGGCAGGGTTTGAATGTCTCCTGTATGCTGAAGAATGGTGGTATGCTCCAGGTTCTTCCACCCTTCCATAGCTCTTGTGTTTGCACCTTTTCTGCAGCAATTTTTAAGCCAGTTTCCTCTACTGATTGAGTCACCTCCTTCAAAGCTGGTTTCATTTGTTCCTCCACGGGAGCCTCAATAAGAATGTCATCAATATAGTGGTAAATGAGTACAGTGGGGAAGTGAGCTCTCACTGGAGATAAGGCTCCACCAACTAAACATTGACAACCAAAGGCCACTCTTCCACCTAAAACAAATATGGCCTGGCTGGGAGAAGATGCATTTAATCATGCAACAAGTTGCATCCAAAAAAGTTGCAGCATGCCTGTGGATCCAAAGCTTCCAGCTCCTTTCTCTGCCTGGAGGCAATTAGGAGTATAAAGCACAAAAGTAGATTAGCTGAGTGATGGAGGTTTGTGCCACAATGTGGCAAGGAGGGTTGTCCAGGTGTTCAGAAAATCCCTGTTGCCTGAGGTTGTTGTGTTCACAAAGGAGACAGAGGAGTCCTGAAAAAGAATGTACATTATTGGAATAAAGGGAGAGTCCACAGAGACAATCCTCAGGTGGGGTCTCCCAAATTGCTGGAGGACACAGCCTCCTTTTATCCTAAATCCGGGCAGCAAATGTCCCTCTCCCTTTACCACTGGCTCCAAGGTAAATGGGATTTACAGACTCCCCGAGGCACCTACTACAATGGAAACCAAACTCTGGTCATTGAGATTGAAACTTGGTTTTGGTGACTTCCCTGGAAATCTCCATATGGAAACTGTGCCTTGGGGATTATCTGTGTTTACATTGTTTACTCTTAATGGACACCTTTGTCTGGAGGACTAGTCTGATTTCCTCTGCCTTATCATTTGTAGAGACACCTTGATCCTTATCTTATCAACATGGAGTTCATGGTCTGTCTAGTCTTTCACTGGACACCCTGGTGCCTCTCCGCCAAGCTGGTCACACTCCGACCTTTGCTGGTGCCTGGAGTTGTTCCTCCTTGGCATTTCCCTTCATTGAACTCCATATAGTCATAGTCATAGTCATCTAGGTTGGAAGGGACCTTTCAGATCATCAAGTCCAACCATCATCCCAACTCTTGCAAGCTTCGTACCTGGACAGGGACTTGACCCCTTGACCCTCAGATTAGGAGTCTTATCTCTCCCTTCTTTCCAGTTCTGAAGGGCACCATGAATACTTGGTGTACCAGCCACTCTTTCCACTTCCTTATCATCTTGTTGAGGGTGTGGTAGCTGGAGTTCCCATCAAAATATCTGCAGCTGCTCAGAACCACCACTCTTTCTAGATTAACCAGAACAATCCCTTCCTATTTTCCATTTCTCTTTGGTTTGGTTTCCATTTTCCTCATTGTCTGACTGCAAACCAATATGTCTGGTGTGTGTTTTCCATGATTTGCATGGATTTTAATGTGTGGTACTAAATGAAGAATACTTTAAAAGCCATGGTGAAATATACAATTTCATTAAATAAGGACAGAGTTACATTATAGATCTGATCTTACATTGCAGTTCTGATTCATCTCTCAGCTGAATCATATGATTAACAGGACAGTAACTGTACAGCTTCATAAACTTGAACTAAATATATAATCTATATATATAAAGAATATGTTCAATGAGCAGTTCAGATTCATTTTTTGAGTCTTCCCTTAAAGGAAGTTTTCCTTTCTAGATTATATTAAGTACCAGAGTCATGTGCCACCCCACTGGTGACTCAGGCAAGTGTTCCATTTTGAAGAGGAGCTATTAAGAAATTAATTGGCTATCTACATTTTGCAAAGATTTTTAAAATACAAAGAAAAGGGGGGAATGAAGAGGAGATATTAAGAAATTTGTTTGCTATCTATATTTTGCAAAAGATGGCCTCTGGAGGTTCCTTCCTCATCTTCCTGTGTTGATGGCTAAAGAGCCCAAGGTATTCTCTCCTCAGAATGAAAAGTTGAGAAAAATACAATTATTCTAAGGCAGACTTAGTTTAAATGAGAGGAAGAGCAAGCCTGTAAGGACATCCCTGTGTTGTACTTCAGCCTTAGATACTTCTCCCAAAGAAAACACCCCAGTCAGGACTCCTTCCAAAAAACATTACACCCCGGTGCACACCTCCAAAAGCAACCCAGGCCACTAGGAAAAGGATATTTATCAAAGTGGAGGGCCAGATCTTCATACTTTCATCTCCTCCAGGTTTGTCACACTAGGAAGAGGACGCACGAAGGATACAGCAGAAACAATTGTTTGCTAAATAAAATTAAAAAAAAAAAAAGCTATAACTCAGAAGCTGGGTTCTGAGTGCCATGAAATAACAGTACTGGGCTGCAGTCAGTCGATTTAAGGCCAGGCTGGATGAGGCATTGAGTATCCTGGTCTAGTGGGAGGTGTCCTTGCCCGTGGCAGGGGGATTGGAACTAGATGATCTTTCAGGTCCCCTCCAACCCAAACCATTCTATGATTCCATAACGATGCTGATAGGGCAGGATGACTGGAACATCAGGAGAAGACAATGATCCAGATAATGACACTGATGGGGTGACATCATTTATGGGAAACTTCAAAATTGGGTTTTGTTCAGTTCTTGGTCTCTCGTAATGAGTTTCTATTCAGTTCTCTGTGACATATAAATACTGTGCCTGTTGCTGAACTCGGTAGACACAATCTGTGAAAATTATTTCTTGTGTGTCCAGTGCTAGAATAAAGACTCCCTGCTTAATAGTCACCAAGGCTATTGAGTTATTTTATTATTGGTTTCATGGCTTCAAGAGGTTCTCTAGGAGAAAAAAGGTCCTAATGTCCTCTTCCCCAGTCTGAAGTGAGAGGTTATGAACTTTCTTGAACCTGCCAAGAAGACACCTTGCATGAACAGTGAGTTCACTAGGACTAACAATGTTGGGCCATTTGATTTGTGTGGATTGGGACCATGATGGCAACAACAGGTTGCAGTGAGATGGGTATTTGTTTCTTCTTCCAAGTAGCAGGCAACAGGACAAGAAGAAACATCCTCAAGTTGTTCCAGAGGAGGTTTAGATTGGATCTTAGGAAAAGTTCATTCACCAGAAGGTCTATCAAACATTGGAACAGGCTGTCCAGGGAAGTGGTGGAGTCACCATCTCTGAAGGTATTTAAAAGACCAGTAGACATGGTACTGAGGGACATTATTTAGTGATGGGTTTGTCAGTGTTGTTAATGGTTGGACATGATGATCTTGAATGTCCTTTCCAACCTCCATTCTAGAGGCCTTCAGGACATCCCTGCATAGATGTGTCTGTCTCCTGGATGAACCCTGGACCTCTAGATAGTTTTATTTCTGGATCAGCAAATGTGAGGACATCGTAACTCATCTCCAGCCACATCTTTTGCTTCTGGTTGGACCACTCAGAAGAACTCCATGACAGGTTCACCATCTGCCATGGTTGTGACTGTTGATGGGCGCCCATGTGATGTCTGAAGAACTTGTTGCTGAGTGACCTCTCAGCCTGAGAGCTCCTTCTCCCTCACCTGCTGGAAGACCCTTACCTGGCATGGACCTGTTATCCCACAAACTACAAGGGTAACTTGGACATGATCCAAGTGGAGGACTGGAAAGATGTACTTCAATCCATAAACCCTGTAACCACCAACTTCTAAACTACTTGAGAAGTGCTCACTGCCTTTAACAAAGAGGAAAGTTTCCTTCTCCTGAGTGTCTGTAAAGTTGTCCCCCAGGGGCTTGTTAGGAAGAACAAGGTAGGTTTGCTGTGAGCTTCCTAAGAAGATTTCAAGATCATTAGATGTTTCTTCACCACACCCAGAAGGACCTGTTAAGCAGATGACTCCTGGGCTGCTGGCTCCCGGGGGAGTTTCTTGTTTAGGGAAGGGAGAAAAGTCTAATTTGAGATGGAAATAAATTTAACAACTTAGTTGATGTTGAAGTTCAGGTCTGCTGAGAGGCTTACAGTGGTTGCTGCTAGACAAGGCCTCCTATTTAGTCTAGTTAAGATTTAAGAAATGGCCTGTTCTCCCTGCACCTACACTTCATGTGCATTTGTTGGTCTTCACTAATCACATACTTTATCTTTGCCTTATCTCCCTTATCTTTCTCACTCACAGGAAGAGTATTTGAAGACATAAGGAGACCTTCAGGTGTGGTGGGAGCCTGGGATGGTCTAGTAAAAGGCTGGTGTTATTTCTGGCATCCTCTGCACTAAATATCTTTGTGTTTATCTTTGTATTTACCTGCTAAAGGCTTCATCTATCCAAGGGTTCACTCATCCTATCCCAAGAGACACTGCAAGGTGGCGTAGACTTCTCCAGTGCAGAGTCCACCAGCCCCAAACTCAATTCTGGGCTTGCTCAGACAATACAATTCAGGGCTAAAAAATGTCCCTGGGTGTTTCTGGAGGTTGGTCTGGGGTGGTGCTGAGCAGTAGGAATATCTGTCAGCATTGCATGTCTCAAGAGTTGAGTTGATGGTTGGATTCAATGATCTGAAAGGTCCTTTCCAACCTGGGCAATCCTAGGACTCTATGAAATTGGATTACAGAGAGGAAATCCCTTCCTCATACTAGTTCCTGATTATGCCCTACTCAAACCAGAAAATAAAATAATCTACTGTCAACTGTCCAAAAGAAGACAAAACTGAATGTCCTTGTCCTATGAAGAGACAAAGATGGACTGAAAGGCAACAGGAATCAAGAGAGACAGAAATCAGACACAGAGGAAGCAAAGCAGGTGATGGAAATGGGCTTGAGAAAATGCTCACGGGACAAGGATAAATACCAGTTGCAAAGAACCTTTTATTGGAGAAAAGTAAACTTTTGTTGGGTAACCAATAGAGCAGAGGTCAAGAAATCTGCAGTTTTGAAGAGAAATCCCTGTAGCAGCTCATCTTTGTGACAAGGAAGTGTCTTTATGCTCTGAAGTCAATTATGAACCTCCTCAGAAGAAAAATTTATTTTAAGCTTTATATAAAACACATTATTTTGCACAGTTATATAACTTAGGGATTTTTTTCCTTTTTTGTCCTGATGCTATTGGCATTTTCCACTTGGATTTTAAATGAATGGCCAGAGTGAGGCAGGCTGAAGTCCCAATGCCTGAAGGTCAAACCCAAATGCTATTTGGAAAATTATTTGAACAAATTCTATTTTTCTTCATGTGCTATTGAATTTAGCTCATTTATGATTTCATCTCAGTCCATGTAAAATAAGTCTTAGGATAATTTCAGACAGAAATAATCCCATTTGAGGATGATTCTAACTCACAGAACTAAATGCTATACTACAAACCCTCAGAAGCCTCCAAATAAACAGGGATTCGGGGCTTTTCATTGCTCTCTTCAGGGTATCCTTCATATTCTTGTTCCTAAGGGTGTAGATAAGGGGGTTCAGCATCGGGGCTACAACGGTGTAAAACACTGCAACCACTTTGTCCCTGTCCTGTGGAGTTCTTGCCTTTGGGTTCATGTACATGCAGATGGCTGTGCCATATAATATGGTCACCACCATCAGGTGGGATCCACAGGTGGAGAAAGCCTTGGATTTCATGTGCACGGAGTGAATGTCCAAGAGGGCAGAAAGGATACAGGCATAAGAGGTGATGATGAGAAGAAAGGGGATGAAGACTATGAGGATGCTGAAGATGAAGATGACCAACTCAGTGAGGGTAGTGTCAGCACAGGCCAAGGCCAGTATGGCTGTTACTTCACAGAAGTAATGGTTCAAGGTGTGAGGCTCACACAAGGGCAACTGCAAGATGAGGCTGTTGATGACCAAGGAGCTCTGCAGGCTGCTGGTCCAGGAGGCCACCACCATGCGGGTACACAGCTTCCTGTTCATGACAGTGGTGTACTGCAAGGGGTGACATATCGCCATAAACCGGTCGTAAGCCATCACCCCCAGCAGGACACACTCTGTCATGCCAAAAGCCAGAGAGAAATACATCTGAGCAGCGCATCCAGAGAAGGAGATGGTCCTCTTCTTGGTCCACAGGTTCACCAGCATCTGGGGGATGTCGCAGGAGATGTAGCAGATGTCTAAGAGGGACAGGTTGGCAAGGAAAAAATACATGGGTGAGTGCAACTGGCAATTGGCTCTGATGACTGTCACAATGGTGATGTTCCCCACCAGTGTGAGCAGATAAAAAACCAGGAACACTGTGAAGAGAACAGTCTGTGTCCCTGGCTGGGAGGAAAGGCCTTGGAAGATGAATTCTCTCCCCACGCTGCTGTTTTCCTTGGCCATTATCATTCCAGTGGTTTAACTGCCAAGATAAGAAAGGGTAACAAAGTCAACTCTCATCTTTTGCATGATAAAGTGCAACAAAAGCTTCTATTTCCCTCTGAAGGGGAAAGAATCTGCTGTGGAAAACACTGTAGCAGACACAACAAACCATCCATTGTATTCCTGTTGGACTAGATGATGTTGAAAGGTCCCTTCCAACTCAATAAATTCTAATATTTTATGTGTATTGTCCATTAGGGTGACCAGAGAAATGAGAAAACACCGAGAAAGTTTTCTAATGGGAGATTTAGCTGTTGGTTGTGGTCGAATGATACAAATTTAACAAAAATAATGCCTGATTTATACAGCTTTTAATGCCAAAAGAGTTACAAAATCTTCAGAAAACTCAAAAATTCCACGTCAGATCAAAAGATTACTTGTTAAAATCACAGTTCTCAACATCCTTTTTTCAAAATTGGAAGTAACACAAAGCAGAGCTCGGAGGGAAAAAATCCCTCAGACATGCTCATTACAAGACACAACTACTCTTTTGGACAAATACTCATGGGCCTGTATTCTTTTCCTGAAATAAAGCTAAAGTCCAGCAGGGAGACCACAAATTAAATATGTCCCACCACCTTCATGCATACCTCAGATCTTGTGGTGTTCTCATCAGTGTAGCTCCTGCTGCTCATGAGTCATCTCTCTGCAGTGTTGCCAGCAAATCAGGCTTTCAGATCTCAATTTAAGTGCTTTTTAAAAAAATTCCTTCTTCAGAAATTAAGCTTCTGTATCACCTGCTTATCAGTTTTCTGCCTCGGAACAGAATTTTCTCTCGGAAACAAGAGAAGCAAGAAATGAGCCATGTTGTTTCCTTTCTCTTTGTTTCCAGCAAAGCAGGCTTTCAGATCTTTGCTTATTCTCGAGGTATATAAGAAACCATCTTCTATCAAAGTTTTATGGATCCACAGCTCTTCTCACCAATGGGTTTTTGCCATTTTATCAAGGCTTCTACAATGAACAACGTGGCAGAACACTGATATGGTTACTTGCTTTCTTTTTTAGAACTGAGTTACTTGCAAGAGAGTCTTTCGCAGCTCAGCTTCTTTTAAGTGCATTCCTCAATGCATCCTACATCACAAACGAAACTTTCCTTTCAACACCTCTTTTCCCTTATCAGTTCCTTGCTTCTGAGCAAGAATTCCTCTTCGGAACAAGATCCTAGCAGAAACTTGCTGGTGTTGTTTGCTTTCTTTTGTAGAGCTGAGTGGCTAGCAAGAGAGGCTTTTAGAGGCATTCCAGAAATTGACGTGCATCATAATCGAAGCTTTTTTTTCTTCACAGCTTTTCTCCCATTTTAGGTTCCTGCTTCGCTAAATAAGACTTCTCCTTGGAACAAACCGCAGAAACACACTTGTTAATGTTGATTGTTTTTATTTGAAGAACTGTGTTGAGCTCAAATTCCTGTACTTACATTCCGCAAAGCACTTTTCATCACAGAGGAAATACTTTTCTCTCTCTCTGAATAAAGATTCGTCCCATGAACAAGCTGCAAGCAGGGAATTCGTTACATTGATATCATTCCTTGGAAGTCCTCAGTTAGGCAGCCTGAAAGATCTCACATGGCATTAAGCATTCGACAGAAAATTTCCCTGTCCACAAATGATTCATCTTTGTCGCCATTGTGTGATTGCCTCTTTGTTTCTCGGTTTGGATCATAAATATCCCCTTGGAAACAAGTCGGTAAGAAGGACTTGGTGCCAGCAAAAGAGGCTTTCTGATTTCAGGTTACATTAAGTGAATTCCAGAAAACATGCTCGCCTGTGAGAAACTCTTACTTCTGAACCAGAATTATTTTATCTCAATTCCCGTAAGGATTGTCAAGAAGAGTTGTGCAGAAAACAAACCATAATTTTTGATAGAACATGGTTTCATATAGACCTCGAGAATAAGCAAAAATCTGAAAGCTTGTTTTGCTGGAAAATGAATTTTACACGAGAAAGAAAACAACCTGGCTAATTCCTTGTGGGCATCTTGTTTCCAATATAAAATTCTGTTCCGAGGTAGAAAACTGATAGGCTATCGTAGAAAGGTGATACAGAGGCTTAATTTTTGACCACTTTCCCCCGGAACTCAGGTAAAACAATGGATTTTCATCA
>VZTY01028887.1:0-31046 GCA_013400935.1 Turnix velox | reverse complement strand
CATCCCTTCCTTCAGGTGTATCAACTGCACCACACAGCTTGGTGTCATCTGCAAATTTGCTGAGGGTGCACTTGATCCCACTGTCCATATCTCCTACAAAGATGTTAAATAGCACTGGGCTCAGTACTGATCCTTGGGGAACACCACTCGTCACTGGTTTCCACTTGGACAATGAGCCATTGACTGCAACTCTTTGAGTGTGACCATTCAACCAGCTCCTTATCCAGCGAGTGGTCCATCCATCAAACCCATTCTTTTCCAGTTTGGAGACCAGGATGTCATGCGGGACAGTGTCAAATGCCTTGCACAAGTCCAGGAAGATGATGTCAGTTGCCCTTCCTTTGTCCACCAATGATGTTACTCCATCATAGAAGGCCACCAAATTGGTCAGGCATGATTTGCCCCTGGTGAAGCCATGTTGGTTGCCTTCAGGTCAAAAGAAATGTGTTTGATCCTTTTCCCCTTTATCCTGTAAATACTATTTTACTTTCCAAAGAAGCTGCGTTTTTACCATTAATATCCAACTTGTGTTCTCAGTGAAGCTCTCTCAATGTCTTCCTCCTTTCATTTGTCTGGTGGTAGCCTTCTCTTTCTCGCTGGATGTCATCCAAAATTTTGGATCTGCATTTTAGTGACATCAGATTAACCCTTACCATACTAAAACCTTTTTCCAATGGGCTTTGAACTATTAGGGAGTAAACAGATCAGGACATGGTAGTTGTGTTTCAAATTCACTGACAAAAATAACCAGGAATCATACTAGCCAGTTTCATTAAAAAAACCCATTCTCATCAGTTCTAGACACAACTGAACCATCTAATTTGAGTAGATGTAAGTTGAAAAATGTAGCAGTCTGAAAACAGAATTTATTTGTCAAAAAAAGATAGGCACTAAATTTGCCCTTTTTTGCAGCGGCAACAAGTGTTCAATTCCTTCTGAAGGTTTGGTAAATACCAGTTAGAAGTAATGCCTTATCTCTCTCTTAATACTTTTACTTGATGAACCACTTAGACTTCATTCAGAATGTCACTTTATTAAGGTGTCACTTTATTTATAAGTATGAACTACATTAATTTTTATGATAAGGCTTAACTCCAGTTGAGCACAAAAGAGAAATTTGGTTAATAATTTCTGTACTAGCAAATTGCATAGTTCTGACACTGTAAATTAAAAAAATAGGGAATCCAAAATTTCAGGTACTCTCACATGTTTGGAAGGGATTTTCATAAATATTTTTTTAATTTATGTTGTTAAATCCTACTTTGAATAAGAACACACTTGGAATAAAATAATCTTAGTATCTAAAATTGGTAAGTTATAAAGAATTTTACAAACATTTGCATTATTGCTTAACATCACCAGATTGTTCATGATAGTTAGCCATTTCAAAATGACATTTCAAAGTGACATAGTTTACCTCCTGGAAGATGAAAGAAAGAAAGCAAAACTTTTGTGGGTTTGTTAAAATCTCTTTATTTTCATCCATATGACGCTTCTACATGGTTTAGCCTAATATGCATCTGCCCCATCATGAAGTACCATTTATTATATAAAAGTAATGGTATTTAGTCTATTTATGTTTTGGATTTCTTAAAGCATGCTTGTCTATATTTTATGGATTTCAGATCATGTATATCTTAAAAAGAGTACAAATTTAATTTCTGTATGTCGATACACTTAATTGAAAGACTATTAATTTACTATTCTATTCAAGGATATACATATACTTAACTATACTCCTGTAAGTGATGCAAAGAGATTTTCTGAGGTTAAACTATGACAAAGAAAAATTATGCTACCTATTGTCCCTCATTTAGATAAATTTTGTTAGGGAAATATTATGGAAGGTTAATGCCCTCTCATTTGCTTTCATAGTAGGTATAGAAATTTACTATGAAAAAGCAGTCCAAGGCAGATTTAATCTTTCATTGCCAGCTTTCTATACTAAAATTTTCTGGGGTTTTGGCCATGCAGTTGCCATAATAACCACTGAAATCCCTTTCTCAATATACACACAAGTATGATTTCAGCTAAAATCAATGGGACTTTCTTAAGTTCTTGAAGTATAGTACCATTTTGCTGAAAGTCAAGCTTTGAAGTCATCATAAGTAATGTTTTGCTTTGTATTATTTTTCCTTTCATATTAACCTGTATTGTTTCAGTGGTCTCTGATCACTGTGGACCTAGTAGCAGGTGAAATTACCATTCTAGCTATTTATTGATATTTTCCACCATAGTTTTGGAGAGGAGGAGGAATAAAATATCAACTACAGTTCCATTTCAGATTGGGAAACTTTTTCCTAAAGTTATGAAGTTACTTTCATACAGAAACACTTGATTACCACTAGTGTCCACATATTTTTGGATGTAAGAGATGTGTCTGTTGTGTACACAGACACCAGTACACATTAAAAAGTAACAATGCAAGAAATAATCTCTCAAGGGAGGACCAGTAGGGCTAATTAATTTTAAAGATCTCCTTTGTTACAAAAATTATATGAAATAATTAAAACAATGAAGTTGCCTTAATTTTTTTTATAAACATGTAATAGTAATAGAAAATCATACCACATTCTTTATATGCAGTAGAAAGTCAGTATTCTAATACACTGTATTGGTTATGTCTCCTTTTTTTGTCTACCTACGTCTTTTCTGCAGACCCTGTTTTTCCATAGTGCAAGAGCTGGAAATCAAATAATCTTCCATGTTTTCTGTGGCCTCTGAGACTCGTAAAGTCCCTTCAGCTCTCTCTTATAGACTATAGAAAGGATAATGAAACGTCTTCCAACTTTTCATTCAGGATTGGAGGTCTGCCTAGATTTTTTGTCAACAAAAAAAGTCACTGATAAATTATAAGAATCAATGACTGATTAAACCATTCTGGTCCAATTATATTGGCACAATCATCAGTAGACAGTTACAGCAGATATATTTATATATCTGAATCATATGATGTGTTGTCCAACCCTCCAACAGTAACCATGTTTATGCAAAAATATATTCATATATGTCTATATGTATATAGAAATATTTACAAAGATATATATATCTGTGTGAAATTTTAATGGGAGGAACAGCAAACTGAATTGTAAGATTTTGCTTTTGTTCCTGAAGATATGACTCAAAGATGTCCTCTAGCTGTGTAAATGTAAGTAAATGTAAGTAAATGAAAGATAATATCTGCTATGGCAAATCTTTTAATCACTAACCTCAGTGCACAGAATAGGATGGAAAACAATGAAATTCAGAAAAATTAATGAGACATCCCAGTATCAGCCATTCGGTTTCTGCCTGGAAGCCTAGTTGTTGCTGTTCAGCTTAGGGAAATTACAACCAAACTCACTGGAAGGAAACAGGTGAACTCCCTTTTGGAATGGAAGCCAAACTGAATGTTATTCTGAAGGATTTCCTATGTTGTATCAATGTTTCAAGGAAAAATTTTCATTCACACTTTCTTTGTGGTGCTTGTGATTACAGATGTACTATATTTCATCATGTTTCTTTCTTCTTCCTTCATGGATGAAAATCTGAAAATATTTGTACAAGTGTCTTAGTAATGGAGAAGTAATTGAAAGTGGAAGAGTGTAAATGTAGTGTTATGTAGTGGAAGCATGTATTTGAGGCAGAGTTAATTAGAAGAGAAAGCCTGCATCCTGACAGTAAAAGACAGTATCTCTGGAATTGAAGCAACTAAAAAGTTTCTTTAAATTGAAAAAGGATGCAAGTATAAATACTTGTCCTGTACTTTTGAAGATTTTGATGACATGACTATGAAAAACTGTAGCTACTAATGAAGGTAGTGCTTAAAGAAATCCTAGTGTGGGCAAAATCCAAAAAAAACCCTTTGTAAATATACTTTCAATCAGTTTGCTTGATGAAATAAGTTATTGCCATTAAACAAGTAAGCAACTCAGCTTAATCAGCTAAATAACTACTGAGAATTGCTTCTGTTGTAGAATTATTTTCAAATGTATCTGTGTGTATCAGCAAACTGTTTTAAGAGACACTCTTTTCTCTGGAGAAGTGTTGTACTTCACAGCACCCAAGGAAGAATTGGCATGGTACCTTGTACTACTGAAGTTGGGATACAGAGTATCTGTGCTATTTTCTGTACTTCTCCTATATAAGTGTTGACTGGAACAAATGCTATCCAAAAAAAATACTCACTATTCTCTGTGTTTATATTATCAATGTGAAAAGTATTCAGAAGGAAAGCAAAGATTTTCTTGATATCTCAAATATATTCTTGAAGAATGCCCTAAGATGAGAGGACATAAATATTTAATGGCTAGAAAAGAGAAGTCTCATGGTGAGGGGAGGAGAGGAGGAGAGATGGCATGACAGTCATGTCTTCAAAGTAATTTTACAAACCAAATAAAACTTCCTAGGCCCAAGAAAGGAAAAGCAAGTAATGCAAGTTTGGACTTCAAGTACTTAAGCAAGGCAAACAACCAGCAAAGAGTTCTGACAGGAGACAGGAGAAAAATAAGGCTATTGGGACCTGCTAGTGGCATTGCCATGGAAAATCTAGTGTGACCAGATGGGTGCTTACTGTCTCTCTTTCCTGTGCAGCATATCCTTCTACTTCCTCTACAGTTACAAAAAGGACTTGTCTTTACAGTGAGAGTAGTGAAACACTGGAAGAGGTTGCCCAGAGAGGTTGTGGATGCCCCCTCTCTGGAGGTGTTTAAGGGCAGGCTGGATAAGGCACTGAGCAGCCTGATCTAGTGGGAGATGTCCCTGCCTATGGGCGGTTGGAACTCAATGATCTTTCAGGTCCCTTCCAACCCAAGCTATTCTATGATTTCTAAAAGTTGTGAAGAGAAACAGGTAAATACTACCTCTCAGCCTGATAAATCATAGGTCAGTTTCAGTCACTATGGAATTACCTATGGGCCTGAAGCAGTTTTAATAGAGTCCTCTGATGAAAAAAGAACAAATTTAGAATGCAACTCTTTACATGCAACTCTTGGAAAAGTAACAGGTTGAGGGAGACATAGACTCCCTTAGACTCAAGTCACACAAAGAAGAGATGAAGTTGCAAGCTGACAGAAACCCTCACAGGTGTAGTTTTAAAGAAATGTAAGACAAAGAACAATTAGAGAGTGCAAATGCATAGAATTCCAAAACTGTGCATAAGGAAAGGACATGGGAAAGATGAATGGAGAGGGAATGAAGTTTCTTAAGAGCCTGCTCAGAGCATGTGCACCTCTGAGGGCATAACACTGGACTACAAAATATACAGACATCTGTTGTTATCTCTTAAATGAAAAATCCAGAACTTTTAAATTGGCTCAACTGGAGACCCGGTTAGTAAATATGATTTAAAATACTGTGTAGACATGAAAATTAGAGGACTTTGTAAAGATTTTTTTTAACTGAATCTCTACTTCAGTTATTGAAAACAAGAAAACAAAGAATTTTAAGAGCTTTGTTCAAAAATACAGTATTCTGATTTTACACTGAAAAATTTTTACTTTATTTTAAAAGTATGCATAATTCTATCACCACAACAAGAAGACCTTAAGGAAGCAAGCTTAAGGAAGATGTAATTTCATCAAAACATTGTGGAGCATTACCTATTAGCTAATTGACTGCTCATTACATGCTCATTCTTAACTATCTGATCAGGAGGCAGGCTGTTTAGTCACAAACATTCACAGAAATTCAAAAAAGTAGAGGCTTGAAAGTTTTTCTAGGAGATATGATTGGTGCAGTTAAAATAAGGAGAGTTCTACTGCTTCAGTCCACAATCTAGAAGCACAAGGTAGCTATGAAGTTAGGAACAGGGGATGCATCATTGAATGGCTGCTCTTGTGGCAGCATTGAAGTTAAATTTCAGTGGAAAAGAGTATAAGCTAAGTTGCATTTCTTTGCAGCTGAGAAAGGCTAATAATATACTGATATATTTTGATAAATTAACCAAAAATTCAGTAATTTGCCCAATGTGAACCCCAATAGTAAAATGGTGGCAAAGTTTACACAGCTCTGAATTTTTGTAATGATTTCTGATTACTGTACAATTATATAAGGCCTCAGAAAAGAACCTCTTTTCAGACTTGTACTAGAGCAATTAATGTGTTCATAGTTTGCTTCTAATCAAATGAATGAGTTTTGTACTTATCCATATAAAATGCGTTCAATAGTTACAAGTCTATATAGGCCATAAAATCCTTTCTGAATTTTTATTCACTCCTTACAAAAAGAAAATTTGTACCTCAGGAGTGAAGCAGGTTCCCAGAAGGCTACCCACTGGTGTAGGACAAATGGCAAGTTTTCCACTATAGACATTTACTCAGCAGCACTGCTGTAACACTCCACCGGTCCACACAGACTTTTCCCAAGTAGACATGTGGTAGCTGTAAAGACACACTCAACCTCTCTTTTGCCATTTCAAAACTATGAAAACTGTCCTCCTCTCCAGACTACTCAGAATAACACTTTTTCAGTCTTCTGCTAAAATGCTAGTCACCAAGAGCTGAGTCTATTGTAAGTTACACTCGAGCTGGTCAAACAGGTAAAGAATTGAATGAGAAGAAAAAACGTTTCCCTTCAAATGGAGATACCAAAATTCATATGCAACATAGCATATAGTTCAAAATGTCTAGAAATGCTACTTTTTCATATTAGATGGTCAGTTGCAATTCAGAACAGATTATGCTCGTGATACTCAGCCTCTCTTTTTTTTTCTTCATTAAACTCAGTAATTATTCTGTGCGGTCTTCTGGCTGGCTACCAGACTGACTATCCTACAGCAATTGTTAAAAATCCCTATAGGATTCAGTAGGGACATTTAATATATTTTACACGCATTTTCACAGAATTTTTTTGAAATAGTGATGTGATGATAACCTTTGAAATAATATTGAGACAGACTCTGAAATTATTCACTAAACAGAATGGCACAACTGTGTGGAAATACACTGACATTTCAGCCAATCCCTACTGACTTTAACCGAGAGACAGAGTGCAGGAAAATGGCTTTATACAGGCTGCCATTTCCTAAATCAAAGAATCACAGAATGGTTTGTTGGAAGTCTGGGTTGGAAAGTGACCTTTAAAGGTCATCTATTCCACGCTTCCTTCAACTACATTAGGTTGCTTGGAGTTCCATGGAGCATACAATTCTATTGCCTCTGTAGTCTTAGTCTGTTATTTCCTCAGCAGCTCTGATTTCTTCTATCTTTATACCGAAAGAAAGCTGTCAGCACAAATATAGCTGTTTTACCCTGTAATCTGCCTTAGATCTGTTTCATTAGGAGTAGTTCTTATGTGTAGAAACAAAGGTCACAGGTCACTTCTATCATCAGATCATTGAAAGTTATGAAGGGTGCAGTCCAAAATCCTTTCCCATATATCTAAAATGTTATAACTATAAATTATACCTGAATATGTTATCTTTATCTTTCTTATTGTCCTTATGCTATCTAACTCACATGAATAGCTGAGAGATTTCTCTTTTTTAAGACAGCATCCTGAGTTTTCTCAGAATTCTTAAAAAGCTGCACTGCATGGACACTCTTGCAGACTTACAAAACCTTCTGACGTGGTTCAGTTTTGTGGGCTTTGACTTATTTTTGTCAGAAGACTGAAATTTATACAAAGGAGGTATAAGACCTTTTTTACCTGTGGTACACTTTATTCTTCTTTTCACCCTTCTTTGCCCACCATACAGCTCACTTAGAGTGATCTGTACAGTCAAAGATATTTTCTCAGGTAAAAATCTGTTTCTATCTGTTTTATTGGGTTTCTAATTTTTATTTGGTGGAGGGAGGGAAGGGATGGTAGGTGACTTTATCAAGTATATTCTCATATGTGTGGCAGTTCCTACTTCCCTTCTACTCTGTTCAATTTCCACATAAAAACAATGACTTTGCATTGCTGCAAAGGGACCTAAGGGACAAAAAAATCCACACTACTGATGTTAATTTTCATCTGAGGATGCATGACGATGAGGTATGCGCATTTGTTCCCAACTTCATTCCATCCAATCCTGATACAGCTTGCTGCAGATGTTTACTTCACATCTCACTTTCGGGGTAATTGTTCCACATCTGTTGCTGTAAAGCTTATTTTGGACTCAAATATTTTATAGTTATGATTGTAGTGATATTTTCTTTAATTTTACAAGGCCACAGTTCAACTGTTATTAATTAGCATCATGTCTCTGACTTCAATAGATCTATATCGACTTGCCACAACCACAGATTTGGCCTAAAATTTATTTGGCTTTGGGAAATATTCCTCTGAGAATTCCTTAATTAACATCAATTTTTCATCAATCCTACTTTTCCTTCTCTTGCTAATTACTACTACTGTCAAGCATGCAGAATGAGAACATATCTGTGAATTGAGTCTTGTTCCAGATGACCGTTACTGTATGCTTGCCTTTTCACTGGTGAAGAAAGATCAGTAGGCTACCAAAACATGTTTAATTTATCATTGAAACTTGAGTTTCTATGTGTTTTTCATTTTAATTCTCACTTTCCAATAGTCAGATTCTCCACCCCAAGTTAAACATTGTAGCATTGTTAAATGAAGACAGTAGAAATGTCTGACAATTATGAAAGCAATGAAGAGCAATAGAGAGGTGTGATCCATTTGTTCTATCTCATAAGAACATTATGCTTTATGATTTTTAATTGTTTGAAATCTGCCTTAAAAGTAATTTCTACTATGCTCTTCTTAGATATTAGTTGTGAAAACATTTAAATAATAGCAGTTCTATCACTAACTTTTTGTTCATAGGCTGTGGATTGCAATTTAAGTTTTCTAAGTTTATTAATTAATAATGTTAACCATTTGGGCAAGCTTCTACTGATAAAATATGTGACTGTAGAGCTCATGTCCAGCACATTTGCTATGTCTGTCATGAACAAATGTCCTGCTAAATTGCAGTAGTTTTTTTCTTACTTCATATGATCTATTCAGTCATTAATAAGAGCTTATTCTTGAGTTTTCATGCATAATTTTCATTCTAGCACTTTCCACTTTCATGTTTCTGTTAACCAGATGCATACAATGCACTGAAATGTGTGCATTTTCTTTAAAGAAGAATGAACATCATCTATGCCAATTAAATCTGATGAAATCTTTTTAGTACTTCTTCACAACAGTGTTACTGTAAAAGTCCTTAATTGTACAGTAAACAAGAATACTTTAGCAGGTAAACTGTTTTGGAGTTTAAAGTCAGCCTAACATACAAAACTTGGGAAATCTTAATTAAGTAATTTGATTTTTTTGTCTTTTGAAATTACTTGACCTTTATGCAGAAATGGTATAAATTCTTAGGTACAGTCAACCATATTTCTGATCCTCCTTTGTTGCTTTGTATTTATTCATTTAATTTCACCTTATGGGGGATCACCATGTATGCTCCATTTTAGGAAATACAACTTCCTGTAGAGACTCTTTGATCACAGTTACTTCCATTACAAATTACTTTCATCTTCAGGTAGGAAGGATGTGACAGAAATTAGAGACTGGAAAGCCTACTAAGTCAATTCCTTGTTTCCATTTTAGCAGAATGAGTTGGTTTTATGAAGCACATGGGAGAGACTGCATTGGCTTTTGGTGAAGCACCCACCACCCCTGATATTTTTTACTGACACAGGGTGGACAGCCTGTATAAAAGTATGCAGTGTTTTCAGAAATGCAGGCCAGAATTACAGGTAAGAAGTAATGTCTGCACTGCAAGAGCAATAAGAAAATTGCCATATGCCGAAAGAGAGGAAGCTCTTTCTAAGATGTCAGTGAGAAAAAAAGCATGTCCTCCAATGGATCAAGAATTTTTTCTTATGTAAGTCCCAATCTCTTTTGGCTAAAACTGGCTTTACTGATGAGAATGGATTCAAGTTTTTGGAAATATTAAAAGAATTTTGGTCTTGCTTTGTTTTATCAGAAAGGGAAGGAAAACTACTGCTTAAAAGGCCTCCATGCTTCATTCCAACATTTTCAAAACAAAATGGTCGGTGACGACCATGTAAGATCATCACAGCACTGGACAACTCTCTCATGAACATCAGCTCTGACAAACAAATTTCTTTTCACAATTTATCTGCTTTAAGTGAATTTGAAAAAGAAGTTTACAAAACAAAAATTGATACAATGTAAAATTCTTAGTTTTACTCAAAAACATTTTCTACTGCTCTTTGTGGGACCATGATAAGGCAGGATAACCAGCTGTTTACATAACTCTGGCAAAAACCTACTGCAGAAGGTCATTCTGTTTGCTCCTAACCCCAATACAGCTGATTTATTCCACAGTGTTTCAATGAACTTATATACAGATTGTTCATGCTTCACCCTAGAGATCTGTAACCATCTTCATCAGTCTTCTTCTAAATCTGGGCTTGATGTTGACAAAAACATAAAATTACTAAGCCTCAATGAAAAAAAAAAAATTAAACTGCTTCACAAATAGGTTCTTTATATTTTTCTGATAAATACTATTTATTCCCTCAATTACCCCAAATCTCTATTATTCCCATGCATATAGTATTTTCCAAATATTTGTTTTGGTTTCACTAGCAAATCATCAGGCCCTGAAGCCATTTTGATTTTGTCAGCCTTTCCACCCATGATAATCCTTCTTTCATGATCACTTTATGTTTACTTTTCACTTCCTTCTTTGTTTGAATCAATTACACAGATACCTTAATTGATTTTAAGTTCTTCTTCACCTAGTAAGTTAGTCCAATCTCACCATGACAGTGGTGATCATCGTGGCAGTGGAGTTTCTCTCTGAGGAAACTCTGATGCGGGCACAAAAATTTTCACTAGTACTGCTACTTCTTTCCTCCACCTGCTGAAAGCAGAATGGTACTTCCAGTTTTAATGTGACTGGTAAGTCAAGCCACTTGTCAGATTATATTTTAAAGTCTGATCTAGCGAGCTGCTGTAATGCCTTTGAAATACTTCCTCTCCTTTGAAGAGGTTCTAAAAACTTTTCCCATCTTTTTCTAAAATAAAAGCTCCTGTTTGAGATGAACTATCTGTATTTATTCCAGTGGCTATGAGGGAGCCGCGCACACCCTCCTGGAGTACGTGTCTTACATATCTATACAAACTCTCTGAGTATATCTATCTAAAGGATGGAAGAGATGATCAACCAAAATCTGTCAGACTAAAATTTCTGAAGAAAATAAATAGGATGTAAACAGAATTTTGAACCTCTGATCTTTTCACAGTTCACCAGAGGTGTTTGCCTTCATTGCCATGTTCTATTTTTATTTCTTAAAAATGCTTGTAACTATAGCTATATCCTTTGTTTAAGCAAGAACAGAGACCTATGTTTCACATGCTGCCAAAAAATAGATGCTGTATTAAGAAAAATATAATCTTTGTTCTGAAAAGCAAAAATTGCAAAAAGCAAAGTTGAACTGGGAACACTGCCAAGAGTTGAGGTATTTGATGAAGAAATGAATGAGTGATTATATTAGAGACATTAATATCTCCCTCTCAACAGTGTGAGGCACTTGCTGCTTTGGCATGTTCAGTGGCTCCAGGAGGGAAACAGTTGACAGTTACAAAGACCATACTAACATAGATCATTCCATACGCCAGATTGTCTTTCTGAGACCTGCTCCATTTGGGAACAGTTATGTGTGCTATGCCAATTATTTGAAGTAAGAAAAAAACTCATGATGTGTTGTTTGCTACTTTCTTGAAGCTCTGTCCAAGTCTAATTGATCTCTGATCATGTATATTGGCAGCTGCCAAGAATTTATAACAACCTGGTTACTGAGATTTGTCATCTTCCCTTTGGTTGTTCAATCTCATGATACATTGCAGCTGATCCAGCACTGGGATGAATCATGTCAACAGGAAGAGAAAAAAGAGAGCACAGGCAATGTAATATATTTAAGCAGTTTTCAGAAACCTCCCGGTAGTGAGGCTGGAAGCCCAGCCACTTTCCAGTGACAGCCCTACCACTGTGAGGTCATAGTCACAGACCAATTAATGCGTACTAATTCACCCAGAGTATAGGCTGACAGCTCACTCTAGCTAGGACTTCCGGGGAAAAGATTTTAAAACCATTTCTGTGGTGGGAGGGGAGAACGAGTTTGGATCTTCCAACAAAATGACCTTAACAGTGACTGGAGCTTGTATGGGAAGTATAGGGGAAGGCAGGAGAGAGGTTGCCTCCAAGAAAACTATGAGATAGACATCTTCATCTCCATGTCTCTACAGCTGCTTCTTAAACGTAGTCTTGGAGTTTCAAAAGAGAAACCGTGAATTCAAAAAGGTAGAGAATTATTCCATGTGAGCAGAAGAACTTGTCCCTTGTCTTTCAATTTAAGACATAAAACTCACATAGAAGCAATATTTAAGGACTATATCTATTAGTAGCGATTTCTAGGAGGTCGCTCCAGAATCTATTTGGTATGCTGTCTAGGAATCAGTGTTTCTTTTCATTGTTTAATACTACCTACACCTTGTAAAAGAATCACAGTCATCTGAAATGGATAAAAGATACCTAAAAGCTAAACACTCCTGTGTTCTAAGACTGTATTCTAAGTGACTTTTGTAGGAACCCTAAATATGAAAAGAGGAGGAAAAAAATCAGGGAACTGTTTTTGTTTTAATAAAATATAATTAAAACAAATAAAAAATAATTAAAATATAATTATTTATATAAAATATAAATATAATACAATAAATGGAACAATGAATGGGTGTTACCATGAGATCCCTGTGTTAAGGGAGCATGTGCTTATAGCTGCTATTTTGCCTTGGCTGGAAATTCAGGCAATTGTGTCACATGGCACACCCATGGTCTACCTCATGGCAGGGATACACTCAACTGCTTTGCCAACGTTAAATAGTCTACATACAATTATCTGAGTCACTGCACGATCTCCAGCAGGCCTGAAATACCTTGATTTCATCAGATAAGCACATGTAATCCTGATATTTCCCTGAAACCTTAGAATACCAGTGATTCTTTCCCTTCTAAAAGATTTCAGAACCTATAGGGGTCCTTCACAAATACACACCACCAAGAAAAGGGATATGAGATGGTAAAAGTAGGTTCAGTGCTATCTTACATATTGAAACACAGTGGGTTTGTGAGTTCAAAAAATTGCATTTGTAGCATTTTTCAATGTAAATACTCAGGCTAAAGACCATATTTGTGATCTCATTGACTCCAATGACATGTTCTAGTGGGTTTTTTTGCATATGGAACACAGAAGACATTCTCAACTACAAATAACTTCTCTTAGAGACAGTTCTTTCCAATGTTGCAGACTTCTATGATTGCTAACATCAGAAACAGCTTCAGAAGTAGTCAGCCACCCACAGTTCTAATTGCCATAGCTGAAAATAAATGTAATTTAAAATGTGACACAGATGTATTCAGGTTGTAGACACTGGAACAAGTTTCTGTAATCTTCTAGCAATTTAGCAGCTATGCACTAACATCACTGTTGGAGTTAAGAGACAGATGAACTCTTTTCAACAGGGTAAGACTCATGCATGTTTCCTGAATTTCAGTCACAATTTCTGCAAACTAGAGTGCAGGAAAGGAACGAACTATATATAGTTCATTTCCTGCCATGCAGAAACATAGATTCAAGAGAAAAAATCTGTACTGACACTGCTGCAAACAACAACCCTCTGTTGGCCTATGAATGTTTCTGGTTTTTCAGCAGCAGCAGCAAGAAGTTGAAGAGAGAACTTCAAGAAGTAATACAGCTTACATCTGTGCTCTGAGGTAGTATTAGATACACATGTGCAGGTTCTTGCTTAATCTGTTTTTGAAAACATCAAATATGGGAGGTTTTAGACAGCTGCCTTAGTAATATTTTGTGGCATTAATTATCCTTACAGTTATAAGCCTTTTCCTAATAGCCTCAATCTTATCTGATGCCAATTATGCTGATTGCTAGTTGTCCTAACAGTGTAATAATATCACTCTAAATATAATATTAAACATAACCACTTTAAAAATTCACATGGAATAAATATCATGGGGTGGAACTATTTTTCTAATGTGTTCCTCACTAACCAGTGATTGAGAAAAAATTTATTCAGGTGTAGTAAATTTTGTGAAACAATAAGATAATTCAGGAAATCATTTTGTTTTGCAACCTGACAAAAATTTCTCTTATCTCCCTTTTTTGTGAGGAAATATAATTAATTGCTTACATGGATATCAGCTTTTTTTTTTCCTTTTTCACTGTATTTAATGTTTGGAAGCAGACAAAGTAAAGATCCTGGAGTGCATTTTCATGCACTTTCAGAATGTATTAATTAATTGTGCTAGAAGTCACAAGAAATCATGCTGAAAAGGCTAGCTTAGTGTCCTCAATGTGGAAGCAGAATACAGATATTAGTGTAACCCATGTTAGAACAAAACTCATTACTAAAACATTGCAATATTAAAGAACATTGGCATACTGAAGTGTCTATTGACTAAGTCCAGTCCATTACACAGGCAGGCCAAATTCACCGCTTTAGTTTGTGATGCCTGAAGATTAATCCTTCCATATGCAAGTTCCTGTCTGGAAATATGTAGTAAGAACTGTAAAGTGTGTACAATATAGCCCTTCCAAATGAGCAGGATAAGTATGCCTTAGAATAGTCTCCTATTTTAGACAGACCTGAAGTCACAGTTCTGTAGGATGCAATATTTTTACTTGTGTAACTGTGGCTTTTGTAGTAATATGCTAGTAGTGTTTTCTTGATGGCATTTATTGGTGACATGACAGATTTACAGTTAGGAACAGATGTTCCTTGCTCCTTATTAGGTGTAGAAGGGGGATGATTTCTGATGAAATTGCAAAATTATCTACACATAGTGTGGAGTTAGGTCCATTGTTATTAGAAATGTACATTGATTATGTGATATTAGTGCTTTTTAGATACTAAAGCAATTGAAAATCAATATTCAGTTTGGAACCTTTCATTTGAAAATATTTTAAATTTATTTTTCTCTTGTTTTTTATTTATGATCTAGTAATCTATCATTTAAAAGCTGAGTGATATAATTCCTGCATGAAGGTTCTAGTTAACAGTTCCTTTATTTCATCATGAGAATTTAATGCCACAGGAAATATTAAATGCTTTTATTTCATAAAGAGGATAGATGCTTCTTTCCAGCTAAACTTTTCACAAAACAAACTGAAAGAAACTGAGTATTTAGTTATAGGCTTAGGAAAATATGTGACAGTAAAACATAAGAAATATGAACTCTGCTCCCTGTGGGCATGAAGTTTTTCTTTTCAATTTTTTCTCTGGGTGATTTCCAGTACAGTTTATCCACAAACTCTGCAGATTGTAAGAAAATGTGCTGTAGAGTCTTTACACTATCTTCTTCCAAAAATTAAATGCAAGGTTCAGCACTTTCATTTCTCAAGGAGAAACCTTGTAACAGAGAAAAAGACATTATTTCCTTGTGATAACTATTTTCAAGATGCCTCCTACATTTAGTATAATTGCTCTCTAGTAATAAGAGGTAGGTGGGGTGGGCTGGAAGCCAAAATCTTTGCTATAGCAATGCATGGATTTTTCCTCTGTACTGTCTTGTTCTGTATTCCAAGATAACGTAATTTCTAAGGTAAAACAACAAATCCAAGCATCAGTAGTGTCATCTGTGTACTCTCCAAAAAAGGCAACAAATTTAGTAGTACATATAATGCAGTGTTTTCTCCAGATAGTAGGTTTATTCAGTTTCAAGAAAAAAATTATGATGAGTTCAAAACCTCTTGCATCCAGGTCATTTCATCCAAATCAATCAAGATCAGTGCTGATTTAAACTTCCATTGTGAAGGTGAAACAAAAGCTACTTTGTGACCTTGGTGATATTTTGTTTTACTTCAAGGAAGTATTTATGGGTCAGATCTCTCTGCTATAAAACTATATGGCATCTTGGCACGTGGCATGAGGAGTGCAGCGCTCGTGAGTACTGGAAGCAGGGCCTAGCTTTTGCTAAGTGAGCATACACTGTGTGGTGCTGTGCGGGAGCTGCAATAGAGAATTTTATCCCATGAAAATTTTTCTAGTCAACAGTTTTTATTTGATTGCATCGCCAGTGAGGCTTTCGTGAACAATTGTATCTCCTGTTCAATATTCAAGTTACCTAGGTTTAGCTCCAATGACTGAGCACTTTGTGAGGTGGATGGGAGAATGTAGGACCAACCCAGTTATAGTATTGTCTAGAAACTATTTTAGTAAAGACAGCAGAGCAGATAGATGTGTGCAGTAGGGAAAAGCAGGCACTGGGCATAGAAACTCTTGGTCACCTTCAAGAACCTTACACAAAACTAGCATACTGAAGTGGTTTGTCATCCTAGTCCTTCTTCCAACTAGTCTGTCATGGCCTTTTCAGGGTATGTGCACAGCAGGGTTAATCAGCCACATGTGCTTTACAGGCTACGGTTTACTCCTGAATGGTTAGTTGTCTGAAGAAATACCATTATTTCTAGCTCTGGAAGTAGCTCAATAGCACTTAGCATGTAGCTATCTTCTGAGTTGCCAATAGAGGTGATGAGTGCAAACTCTTTTCCATCTCTGTTATCACTTACAGAAACAAAATTTGGTAATTAGTGTTTAAAGATTTTATCATTTGAATAACAAAACAAACATGATTCTTAATGGATAAATACTGTAAAGGATGTTTCAAGAAACAGTGATTCTTGGCAAAGACATGAACAACATTGTGTTATTTCTATTTCTATTTCTTTCTAAGGCTAATGTGTGAATTTCTAAAGAGACTATGCACATGTAAGAGAAACCTGTACGTTTTTATTTTTTAAAGTTCCAGATTTCTTCTAACTGGGAAGTGTTTTGATATTATTTTGTCCTGGAACTACTCCAAAAAACACTCTTCCCCTTTCTCCCAGCCAGCAGAAGAAAGTATTTTTCATTTTAATTATTGTGCTTAGTAGACTTGGTGGAAGACAATCTGTAGCCTGCTCGTAGAATGACCTTTATATTGAATGACAGGCTGATTCTGGTCTAAATCTGTAGAATTTGCCTAGACACTATTATTCTTGTCATTTCGGATATTATAGATACAGACCTTCTTCATTTTATTTCTTAGTTTACCCCAATGCTCAGAAATTTCATCAGGTTTATGAAGTTAACAAATGCCTTGGTGGTTACTTTGTATTGCTTACACAAGTATACATGTGTATTTTTATGAGTTCATTATCCACAGTCTGTTAGATTATGTACATTATTAGGTACTGCAGGTATGATTTTATTCAATCTCTTGTGAGATTATGAGGGAAGAAAGGCTCTGAAATTCTGTTTCTGTTAGTTTGAAATGGCATTTTTAATGTATTCTTAATTGATAAATTACCTTTTACAAAATGAAAAAAAATTAAAAAGAAGCCCAAATTGTGTGAACATCAATGCCATGTCTACATGGCATTCTGTCTACAGAATAAACTTCCATGGAAAAGGCAATTTTTCCGATTTCAAAGAGCAGTTCAACAAGACTTGTCTAAAAGTAATGTTAAGCTTACCTGAGAAAATTACTCAAAATCTGGATGACTGGAATAGATCATTGATACAAAAAGGAAACATCAAAAGATAGCATGGAGAGGAATGTGTCATTTATCCTGTTTGAATGGCATGGTCAGCAACAAGTTTCTCTTATGGAGAGAATCATAGAATAGTTTGGGTTGGAATGGACCTTAAAGATCATCGAGTTCCAACCCCCCTGCCATAGGCAGGGACACCTCCCACTAGACCAGGCTGCTCAGTGCCCCGTCCTGCCTGGTCTTGAATACCTCCAGAGAGGGGGCATCCACAACCTCTCTGGGCAACCCGTTCCAGTGTCTCACCACCCTCACTGTAAAGAATTTCTTTCTTTCACATGTATATAAATTTTCCGTCCTTCATGCAGGGACATCTTTAACTAAACCAGATTTCTCAGCATCTCATCAAGCCTAGTGTTTCCAGAAATATTCTTAAAATTCACATTTTATGTCTTGGCATTCAGAGACTTTCAACATCATAATTTATTACTTACAATTGAAATATGTAATTTTGTTTTCTCCTAAAATTACCCTATGGATGTTTGGATTTTATATGTAGGCCTATCTCACTTAATACTAAGGTTGTTCCTTCATATATTCTGTCAGTCATTGAATCACAGAATGTCAGAGATTAGAAGGTACCTTAAGAGATCATCTAGTCCAATCCCTCTGCTGGAGCAGAAACACCTAGACCAGGTCACATAGGAAGGCATCCAGGTAGGTTTTGAATGTCTCCAGAGAAGAAAGAGACTCCACGACCTCTCTGGGCAGCCTGTTCCAGTGTTCAATCATATGGGTAC
The DNA here is from genome assembly GCA_013400935.1 of Turnix velox. Taxonomy (NCBI): domain Eukaryota; kingdom Metazoa; phylum Chordata; class Aves; order Charadriiformes; family Turnicidae; genus Turnix; species Turnix velox. Next base: position 12,757 of record VZTY01028887.1, on the reverse strand, counting down.
ACCTAAGAAAATACATTTCTCTAGCTAGTAGCACATTTTCTGTTATTTTTATTTATTATAGTTTTAATCAGTTGTCTTTTAAACTGATACCTGTGCAACAGTGGTTTCTCCATGTATTTTAATGGAGTATATTTGGGTTTACTAGCTTCTGAAGCCTTGATAGTGATGGAAGGATCACTTGAGTTTTTATACTGACAAGCACAATGCAAGAATGTGGTCAAATATCATATTACAAAACTGGTGTTTATCATGGACAAAGAAAGAATATGATTACCACTGGAAAATCTAAAAAAATTTTGTATAATCTATGTGCTGCAATCTATCTTTCTATCATCTGTGCTTCTATAATCTATTTGGATGTTCACATTAAATACACAAGAATTTTATTTTGGCAACTGATCTGTAAATTAAAAATGTCTGTGGACTAAAAAAGAATAAGAAAATTCTATTTTAAAACTGTTATTTAACAGCAATTGTGAAAGGAGATGGATATTGGACATAACTTGCCAGAGAGAGTAGTTATGCATGAATAAAATCTGATTTAGCTGGAGTCTGAGGAGTCTAATTCTAATCAAAAGACAGTTCCCATGCCAACCTCATGAAGCTCAACAAAGCCAAGTGCACCTAGGTCAGGGCTACCCCAAGAACAGATACAGGTTGGATGGAGAGTGGCTTGAGTGCAGCCCTGAAGAGAACAATTTGAGGGAGAAAGTGGAAGAGGACCTCAACATGAGCTGCCAGTGTGTGACTGCAGCCAAGTAGGCCAACCAAATCACAGGCTGCATCAAGAGAAGTGTGACCAGCACGTCAAGAGAGGTGATTTTGCTCCTCTACTCGGCTCTAGTGAGGCTCTGTCTGGAGTATTGTCTCCAGTTCTGGAGTCCTCAACATAAGAAGGACATTGAGCTGTTGGAGCAGGTCCAGAGGAGGCCCACAAAGATGATCAGAGGCCTGGAGCACCTCCCTTAAGAAGACAGGCTGAAGGAGTTGGGGTTGTTCAACCTGGAGAAGAGAAGGCTGAGGGAGGACCTCATAGTAGCTTCTCAATACTTGAAGGGGGCCTACAGAAAAGCTGGGGTAGAACTTTTTCGTACGGTATGGCAGGTGGCAGGTGTAATGGATGCAATTGGAAGAGGGGACATTTAAGCTGTGTATAAGAAAGAAGTTCTTTACTGTGAGGGTGGTGAGACAGTGGAGCAGGCTGCCCAGAGAAGTAGTGGATGTCCTCTCCCTGGAAGTGTTTAAGGCCAGGCTGGATGAGGCATTGGTCTGGTGGGAGGGCCTCCTTGCCCCTGGCAGGGAGGTTGGAACTAGATGATCTTTAAGGTCCCTTCCAACTGAAACCATTCTGTGATTCTATTATTAATTCTTATCAAAACTAATTTAGCACTTCCAGGAAGAGACTTCTTTTCTTGAAATTCAACTGTCATTTTATGAGTTTTTAAATATCAGAAAAATAGAATTTGGTAAAATAGTGTCTGCCTTTCACATTACTTCAGTGGAGTGGACAGCCATATCTGGTTACCTTGTGTTCAGTCTAAAATTAAATGAGGTGGTGCTGGCCAGCAGTATGATGAATTTCATGGATATTGTCTTGTCTTTTGTATGAGGGCATATATTTATGGGTGAGTATTCTCAATGTATTCTGAATTTCCTTTGACTTCTTTGTTTTTTCTGTATCACCAATTAAGTGTGTGATTTGATTCTTTCTTACAGATTTAATAATTGAGATTTTTTAGTATCTTCCAGAGTAGACAGAGAATAAAACCTCCACCTATTACTTCTGTAGAGTTGCCTAGAAATACTTAAGGCTTCAATCCAGGGCAGACCAAAAAGAATTATTTTCTTGTGCCCAACTCTAGTTACTGCTAAGTCAGCTTGGGGTTTAATTTGAGTTTCTGATCCATGTCCCTACAGCTCCTCCTGGTAATATCTCTCTTTCCAGTGAAAGTAGGATTTGGTATTCCGTTTAGTGGGCAGAATTAGCAGGAACAAGATGCATCCTATTGAGAGAGCCCTTGAACATGGGATTCACTGCAGCTGGAGATCCATCTCAGTCAGTGTTGACTCCTGTAGGGCAGGATAAAAGGCTCATCTCTTTGTTCTGCCTTTCCATGTCTTGGATTGCAGACTGCTCCTAGCATCACTGTTCTGGACACTGATTTGTTCTGTTCCATTTTCAGAATGAACTGCCATACTCATACTAGCACATTCTGAACTTCTCTGTAAAATATGGAATTGGTGACAGCCATCATACAAAAGAGAAGAAATTCTTCACAGAATTTCTGTCTAGTTATGCTGCATTTGGAGACTCATTTGCAGTATTCATAAAGACATGATGCATTCATCAACCAGCACTTGTTAAGCATTTGTTACACATGGTTTGTAAATAGTCTATACTTAAAAACTGTCCAAATTCTTCAGGAGTAAACAAAAATAAGTGGTGCCCTCTAAAGTGTTTTATTGATTACCATTATTAAATGTGAATTTGTAAACCCATGAAGTACAGAGATTATTAGGAGACTCCACTGGTCTTTGCAAGATTTTTATTTTTTCTAGTAAGTTTACATAACAGAAAATTATGAAGGTTAGAGAAGAAACATGATGGAAAGACAATGATATGGAAAGGGGAGATTGAAACAATCAGTCAAGGAGAGGATGCAATCACGGACAGTGCTACAGAAAGGCATAGATGGAAAACAAGGTAAAGCAAAAATTATCAGGGGAGGTAACATATATTATGCAAAGAATCCTGGCTTTTTCTGTGTTCATGGGCCCAAAATTCTCTTGCCAGCTTTGACTGTCATCAATAAAACTGCTTCCTCACGATTACCATATGTATCTGGAAGCTAGCCACACTCCTTGTTTAACCACACTACATGCTTTGGAAATTTCACTTAAATGTCAAAACTGTCTGTTTGAATTGAAATGGATTCTATTTAACTGTTTGCTTTTGTCTAAGTCAACTAGCTGCATCAAAATAGCTGCTGATTTTTTCCAACTTTTAATCTTTTCTCCTCCATCTCCTAATTTCTGTAGAGTCAAAATGCATTTTTGTTTTGTTATGTGACTCTCACACACATGCATACATATGCATGCTAATAAAAGAGAGGGTGAAGGGAGCCTGAAATTGTGCAGAATGCTAGAAATTAGCCTGAACTCTGAAATTAAAGTTTACTGATTGTACAAGATTTAACTGTCAAATGCAGCAGGACAGTGATCTTAAGATGCTCTTCTTGGACCTCCCTTTGTTCATGATTACCAGAACTGCCCCTCTCTGCCTTTTATCTTGTCCCCTTTATAAGTTTTCTTACAGTTCCATGGAGGGCAGGCAAAATTGGGCTGCTTACATTTTTTCAGATCTAACAATATTCATCAGTTTTCTAAAGAAAATTCCATCAAATTATCTTTTCATGGTCATACAAATATATAAGGACTATGTCAAATTTTGAATTAGTTTGTTAGTGCTTATTCAGCAGCCACTAAATCATCTGTATGCATTTTACTGGAAGACTTTTCAGATCCTTATCTATTAATCACTGGAAAAACTGTTGATGCCAAAGCTACACCATATGGCAGAGCCTCATAGTGACACAAGTGCTTATGGTGATATAATAATGAATGAAAAATTAAGAGATTAATTGATGATATATAGAATAGCAGAGAGTCTTTAAGGGATTGTAATTTGTATGGACCACACAAACAGTTCCAACCTGACTGTTAAATATAAGGGCAAGTTCTTTCATTTATGCTTATCATTATGGATGACAGATGATTTTGGTGTAGTACATGTTGAGCAGCTCTGACTAATTTCTTGACTCCAGAATAACCGCAATCCCATTCAGGTTAACATCAATCCCACTTTGGTTTTGCACACTGTATGACTCTGAATAATCTAGGAAAGAAACATAAAATAATACATAGCCCTAATTTGTCTCCTTTCATTTTTACCTCTTCTGTGCCCTAAAATTCTTACTTCAAGATTCACCGTGACTGTTTCAGCATCTAACCCTTTTTTCTGCTGGTCTCCTTATCTTTCATCAACTATGCTTTCATAGCTTCATCTCTCCCTTGATGTCCTCTTCAGTTTTTTACTCTCTTTCATTTCACAGTATAAAACGACCTATGGATACTTAAGTGTTAAGTGTATATGAAGCACCCAGAAACATATAGATGCTTTCTCTCCTTGCTTCTAAACTCCTGACATTTATAGTTCTTCCCTTCTCTGCTATGTATTGTTTTTCACCATTTATTGTCACCTTCAATCCCAGAGGCATTGCTTTTATCTTCTCTCCTTGACATGTGAGGTATCTGCAAGTCCTGTTTCACTATTTCTGCCCTTTCTGTGTTTGTGTACCTCTCTAGCATGAATTCAGTGGTCTCAAAACAATGGTCTTCCTCATGACTTTCTTCTTCTTCCACAGAAGTCTTTGGTGACACCCTTTAGTTCTCCTTCCTCATCTTTACCTGGTACAGGTAAAGCAAAGCAAAGCAAAGCAAAGCAATTTATTACTCAGGGACATTGTTCCAAACAAGAATTTTCTTAAGAGTACCATTACATTCTCATTTCCATGGTGTATGTGTGAATGCAGATATCTTAGGTTCTTTCCAGACCTAGATCGATTATTCCAGCTTCCTTTCATTATTCTTGACAAATACCATTTTTACCTTTCAACTGAATGTAAAGCTACAGCCACAGGGAATGTTTTCCTGCCCACTATTTTCTGCTTTCTTCTTTGTCCAACATGAAGAGTTTGGACTTCAGAAGCAAGCAGTTTTGTGCATTTTTTCCTGTGATAGTTTTCTTATTTATCTTCTGGAAAATTTTATTTCAATGTACTCCTTGCACATCACTTTCTAGCTATTATCTGTTGCAATAATTTCTGCATCCTGAGATTATGTTATCAAGACTCCCAACTTTTGTCTTTTTCTGTCTCATACTGTATGACATGCACCTGTGAGGTCTCATCTTCTCATAAGAGAGTATTATGATTATTTCCTTGCCAAAGCTCTGTGTAAAATTTTGAAAACATTGAGGTTAGGACAATCCCCCATAGTGTACGACTAGCAGTAAGAATAGCAGAATTGCATTTATACAGGCTTAACCTCCTGCTAATGAAACTTCAGAAGACACAAAAATACTCAAAGTGACCAGTGAAAAAGCCAAGAGTATATGACATGAAATGCTGACAAAATCTGCCATAGTTCAGTACCATTCTCAGACACTCTTGGACTTACCAGAATGTTCAGTTTTCCATCCACATCCACATCTTGAGGTAGTTCTATTTTTAAACTTCCTCGATGGAGATTTTTGGGTTTGTTTTCAGGTATGTGTCTATGCCCAATTCCATAACTATGAGCTGGTCTTTTTTACAGCTTTAATAAATAACTACTTATTCTTTTTGATAGTACAGCCTTTGTGGAAGGAATAGACAATTTGCCTTTTTTTCTTTCTGAATATCCTTTCCTGGAATTGGAGTTTTTCTTTCTATATTTTTAATTTTCTAACTTAAATTAATTCTCTTCTTTCATCAATTCACTTTGGATTATTTTTGATACTTCTCAAAAAATTTATTTCCCTTTTTTAAACTTTTTATTCAAGTTAGTGTATAATTTTGCATTTCCCTTGTGATGAACTCTGAATGATGCATTGCTCGTTTTAATGATTTTTTTTTTCTAGCTGCTTACAGTCACATAGCCTTTCCTGTAATGTTTTGGTTCTACAGGCACGTTTCTGTAAAAATTCCATAGTAGCAGCTTTTGTGTTGCTCTCTGAAAGAAAATGCCTCTGAAAATCAACAATATATGTGGCTTCTACATATTTCAGTGTGAGAACTCCATTATTTGTCTTATTTTGCTAAAAGTGCGTTACAACATGCATTTACTGAAAACTATAACTGTCTTATGCACTCAATGCTATGACCATATGCTTAAATATTTTAAATTGTCCTTTGGACCAAAACCCAGCTATTTTCCTATCACCACCCCAAACAGTCTCTTAGCAACCTCTTGGGGGAAGAGTTATCTTTATCTGCCAATTTTTTGCTATTAAGCATATTTCTCCACCTTTTACCTTTTTACCCTTGAAAGATGAGCAGCATTCAACTGGCCCAATCCAGGAGATCTGTAAGGGAGGTGAATTCTCTCAGCTATATCCAGCAGCTCCATTCCATGTACATCCAGCATACCTTTGACAGCTTCCTGTAACTGAAAAACACTCAGATAGTAGTGCTGCTAAAAGTGGAAGATTTTGACCATTTAATCTATTAGTATTGTCATGAGATATAACATCCACACTTTGTTCACAGCCCAAGTACAATCTCTGCATTGGCGAGAGTAACTTGCACTTTATTTTGTTGCTTTTCCTCCTTTTCAGCTGCACAATAAAACACAACTGAACTTTAGATACATATTTTAGAAAAAAACAATTCCTGGATTCAGTTCATATAATTTAAAACATTTTTGTACAGCATCTCTACAGACTTTTTGCAGAGTTTAACTAAGAACTCACTAAGATCACTAAAAGCAGCAGTTCCTGTTTCCTCACACTGCATTTGTGTAAGATTCTGTGTGTTTATTTCATCGTATCAATAACATCCTCCTCGGTTTACTTAGGTTTTCCATTTTCTGAGTTTTTGCAATTCAAAGAAGGAAGAGATGAAGTTGCGCTAGGAATGAGGCTGATTCTTTTTCTTTGCCAGGAGCACTACATTTGAAAAATGGAAAAATCTCCTTGGAAACATTCTGCTTTCAAGTTGCCATGTGACTGAACCATATCTAAATATTTAGTGCCAATTTAGATGCCTTCAGGTACCTAAGACGTCTGCAGGGTCTGACACAGAGCTACCAGCACCTTCCTGAAGCAGCAACACTCCAAATGGAGTGTACTAGCAATTTTAAAATGCAAAATGTGCATTGGCAGCTAAATTGCTCTTAGGATATATACTGATTTCACCATAAGTAAGCCTCTTGCCTATATACTATGCTTTCTATGCCCATGTTACAGAGTTACATCATTTAGCAAGAGTAGATTTTTCATGGCTAACACTGAGAACAGTGATTGACTGGTAGCATGTGTTTCCAGTAGATCAGGGACATTTCCTGCTCTTAAGTGTAAATAAGCTTCTCATAGGTCTATCGCCTTAATTGTTGAAGTATTCAGTGATTCAAACAATCTCTTAAGGCATTACTATCATTTTGTATCTAATGAGACAGTGAATTTGTAATTCACTGATATGAATCCACCAGATCCTAGGAACTGCCATAATATTTAGAGTAAATTGTTCATTCATTTATGGTTTGATATTCATGAAACAAATTGATTGTGACAAATCCACATACATGTATGGTATGCAGAATTATCAAAGTAAATAACTGTGCATAAGTTTTTAGGTTGTTATAAAATCAGTGATGATCACTGGAATGCCTGATTTATCTCTGATGAAAACCTGGTGATGTATGGAATACTTTATTGTCTATTCCTCTTATTAACAGACTGGTATACTGTTTCTGAGAAGCATCCAAAAATACTACTATTTCTAGTGCATATTTGCAAGAATAAGAATAACCATCCTATTCTGAGCAAGGAAATGTCTCATATGGTCAGATATAGTTGTCCAACTTCCTACTTGTTATTTTAGCACTTCTTGCATGCCTGCATTGCCTCTGAATTCTATTTAATATGTTCTTTCTTTTTATTCTAAGTTTCTTCAGCTTTATTAAAACAAAAGTATCAAAAACTAGCAAGAAATACAGATCTTATTTTTCTGTCACCCATGCCATTTCTTTATTGTACTTATTTTTAATCAAGTCCTAACAAAACACTTAGGAGAACAGTCACAATATTTTTCGGTGTTTAAAATGTAGCACAGTAGGAAACTCTTGCTTAACATGTTCCCAAGATACAACTTGGTGTCTTTCAGTGTTGCATGCAGACAGAAGGGGAGGATTAGTCTGCTAATGCCAGAAGTAAATATAAACAGAATTAATGCAGAGGCTAAGCAAGGTCAATTAAATAAATCTTCAAACCACTTAAGATAACCCCAAATTTCTCCTGTGGTAATTATATACTAGCGTTCTCCAGTCATATACACCAACCTTCTTTCCTCCTCATTGCAAGGGATATGAAGTTGTTTTTTTTCTGACCAGAAACTAGAAGGATCTTAAGAGTAAGATAAATACAGGAATACTTTATATCTCTTAAATTTGAAAATCCCAGTTCAAATTTTCTTCGAATATCTGGGTTTGATATTTTAGAGGAAATATTTTAATTAGCAGAATGTATTAACACTTACTATTTCACCTTAATATTTCCTGCAATTTTCTTCAAGTTACGTAGATTTGAGACTCATTTAATTAGGGATGCACAAGTTGCAGACTTCTGTGATCAGAAAGAATTAGCAAATGGAGAAAGGGCACTGCAGTTCTGTGTACATTTTTGTGATGTGTAGGGAGGTGTGCTGAGATTTTCTGTGCAAGGCTACTTGTTTGATCTCTGTTCTGGGAGTGAGGAAAAAAGTTAGCAGAGTTAGTGCTAGGAAACTTATTTGTTGTTGGGGACTGTTTTCTCAGTTTATTACAGAAATTTAGCATTCTTGAAAGGTACTTCTGTTTATTATAAACTGACTGCAGAGTGGCAATGTAAGGGACCAGGTAGAGGGAAATTCTGCTCTGCGAGTACATGTTATATAAATTAAAATGCCCTACTATATGTAAACTGAAGGGAATTAAAGTCTTTACAGACATATAGCCTTCTTAAGTAGCTTATTGTCATGAAAAATAATACATGATGTCTGAGTACGTGACAAGAACTAGTCTTCAACAAGTGTAATAATTAATGACAGCTATAAAAAATAGCATGAGGAAGGGATGGAGAAAATCTGAAAGTGAAGTTGGAAGCTTCATTTGGGCAACCTATGTCTGAGAATCAGAGGGCAAGTAGAAGAACAAATTTGCATGATTTGGGGTGCATTTTTCCAGATAACACAGTAATAAAAAAGAGGATCCAGCTTTACAGTTGAACCTCTGGCTACATTACATGACTTTCCAGAAAAAAGGAGTGGAGTCTGGAATGCAAAGACCAAGACAATGGGTTTTTTTGTGTCATCGCATGTTTTTAAAAGGCAGAAATCACAAAGAATTTCCATCTCTCTTGCTTTAACATACCAAAAATATTTTTGAAATATTTTCAGGAGTGTTCATAAATTAGAGTTTTTGATGAAGTGGCAGTTAGGTATATTCAGAATACTTTCATCTTTTGTGTAGCTATTTCTTCACATAACATATAATACAATGACAATGCATATGGAAGTGAAATACTTTTCCCTTGGAAAAATTACTCAAAGACCAGAGCCTTGGCTGAGTTAGACCATCAGCAAAAATTATTTTTAGGACTAGCAGGCTTTTAAAAAATGATAATATAAAAGTTTTCAGTTTACCTAGTGTCATCTTCCTACCATCTAGTTTTGGTAGAGATCATTCCTCAGGTTCATGTGTGTCTGCAAGGTAATCAAGTCAGGGAAAATCCTATATTAATTCTCATGTGAAAGAGATTCCTTGTGGGTCAACTTCTTGACACCCAAATGCATGAAAAAGATGCTAAATAAGGGATAACAAGGGATACAGAAAAATACATACGCAAAAACATCAAACACTGCAATTCTCTCAACTGGCATGCTCCATATCATACTATGCGCTAACAGCCTAAACTTAGTAGGGCTTCCCTTCTTGTGTATTTCTTCTTCACTAACATGGAGTAAGAATATATCTGAAATACACAATTGGAAACAGTTCAATGTTTTCAATCTCATAACTTTGAAGACATGAAGATTAAGAACAACATGATATCAATGGATTTGCCACGATATTTAAAAAAAACCCCTGCTTTTACTATTTTTTCCTTCAAATCTCTTCTGAAAGCAGGTGGCTATCCCAATGCTATGAGTAATATATTTTACCTGTCTCAATTTAAGATTGTAAAAGAGATAAGACAGAAGTAAATTTTTTTGCTACCACTATGTAACTAGGTGGGGTTAACATCACAGCCTGACCTCACCTACCTATATTATGGACAAAAGCTTACTTTCTGTTAGGATTTGACGGAAAGCTAGCTAGAGCGTCCTGTTACATCAATGTATTCGAAAAAATGTGTTTTATGGCAGTGAAGGCATAGCCTAAGGTCTATGTAGTAAGTCAGATGGGGCTAGTTGTGTGAGCGAACAAGATTTGGTTCCATATTGCTCTCAACCAGAGGAACCATAAGCGGAATGGAGCAAAATAGCAGGACGTAGCTGGAAAATATGAGAGGGACATTTGGAATAGATAGAATGAGTATCAGGATAAGAGCAGGTTTCTATGTTACTATTATTTTTGAAAAAAATTCTGCCAGCAGATGCCTCTTGCTAAAAAAATGTTTTCTTTATTGCTGTAACAGATGTATATAATTGTACCCTGAAAAAATTGCATCAGCTGATATCTATCCCATATGCTTTTTGGTTTAAGATTTAAAAAAAAAGGTAGCTATGCTCCAATAATTCTGGCAATGTTAGCTCATTTATGGTGCCAAGCTGTTTCTTTTTAATCTAACAGTTGTAACCTGAAATGTTACCTGATTTACATTTCAAATTCACAGTCACTGTAAACTTTTATAGTGGCGAACATATGTTTATGTGAGTTTTACTCAGCTGTGGAGCACCTTAAAAGAAAAACATGTCAGTGGAATGTCAAAACTAAATCTCCATAGGAAATGTCAGGGAGCTAGGTGCTTCAAAAATATTCATATTTGCTACTAGTTTTGCTGTAACCTCTTGTTCTTTGTCCCCTGGATTTACTCAAACCACTGTCTACAACTGATTGCTTTAGCAACATAATCACTCAGAAGTAGAGTAAAATTGCCACATGTTTGTGGCTTTTTTTATGCTTATGTATTTCTGCACATTTAGGTAGTGTCTTGCTCCAATGTAAAAAGACTAAACGTAAGATGTCACTCCTACCATGTTTGTACTTGATTACATATCTCATTACAGCTAGAAATGATCATAAAAACTCAAAAAAAGAAAAAAGAAAAAAAGAAAGAAGCAAACTGCCAGTATCTCAACTTTCTGGGACATGGCAGATGTTTCTCAGCTTGTCAGTTGAGTAGGGAATCATAGAATCATAGAATAGTCTGGGTTAGAAGGGGTCTTAAAGATCAACCAGTACAAACCCCCATGCTATAGGCAGGGACAACTCCCACTAGATGAGACTGCTCAGTGCCTTGTCCAGCCTGGCTTTAAACACTTCCAGGGAGGGGGCATCCACAACCTCTCTGGGCAACTTGTTCTAGTGTCTCACCATCCTCACCAGAAAGAAATTCTTTCTTCATTATACGTGTGAGAACCCATCAGAAAGGTTAGATGTAACTTCATAATTTAAAACCAAAATCATTAGGTGAAAATATTTGAGTCCAAATACTTCCTTCAATATTTCTTTCATACTAAGTAACTCCAGAAATTACTTTGGGTTTGTAGTGGTGAAAAGTGGATCAGAATCAGATCCTCAATGTTTAGTTCATTCACTTGGCTACAGGTATCACAGACCTCAAAGCTATGAATTTCATGGCTTGAGATGAAGTGTAATGATTGCTCTATTTCTCACTGAAACATATAGGCTCAGAACAATAGTTCATATCAAAGTCATTTTATACATTATAGCGTTATAAAATAGGTCTGATAGATATCATTGTGTGAAGGAGTTGGGTTGACAGCACTCTTTATTTAAGGAGAAAACTCTGTCTTCTGCACAGTCTTGACTCCCTCCTTCACACCACAGCCCACTCCAGAGGACAGCAGGCTTATGCTCAAGTCAGCAACATTATCAGTTCTCTCCTGCCCCTATCTTTTCTTACAGGGGAGAAAAACTGCACAAGGACATAGAGGGCTTTGTGAAGGAATTGCAGAAGGAATGGAGAGAGCTATTCTCAGCCCACAAAGTGTGCACACACAGTGCAGAGCTGCCTGAACATAACACTCTCACTCCATCTGGATCGTTTCCAAGAACAAGATTAGATTTTGTTTGGAATGAGAATATTCCAGCATATGAAGCATCTTTGCAATGCTGTCCTCTTAAAGGATAATGTTCAAGAATTTCCAAATGAACATTCCACTTAAATTCTGCTCAGTCCAAATTCACATGTGCACTTGGGGTGGCCACAGCGAGATGAAGGTCAAATGCAGCCTGCTCATGTTCCCCTTTCAGTGCTCCAATTTAGCAGAATCAAGGATGCCACCTTCTACTGCCTTCTTTGGTACAAAACTGATCTCTTTGTAAAGTGTGCAAAAAAATGTGTTTCTTTTCTTGGCACATTTGAAATGAAATTCCAATGTAATTTGATTATAATTTTGTTAACCATTTAATTGTTCTTTAGAAATTGTGAGTATAATGATACTAACAATAACCCACTGTAATTGAAGATCAGGTTAGAGAACATCGAAAGAACTTGAAGGTGGGACCTGATAAGGTCCATTTATGAGTCCTTAAGGTACTGGCAGATGAAGTTGTCAAACCACTGTCCATTATATTTGAAAGATTATGGCAGACTGGTGAAGTTCCCACTGATGGGAAAAGGAGAAACGTAATCCCCATTTTCAAGAAGGGAAAAGAAGATCCAGGGAACAACAAGCCAAAAACTCTTGCCTCTGTGCCTGGCAAGATCATGGAGCAGATCCTCCTGAAGGCTCTATGTAGTTACATGAAAAATGATACTGAGATGATTGGAGGT
>VZTY01028886.1:70039-97733 GCA_013400935.1 Turnix velox | reverse complement strand
TTATTCAATTAAAGCTTGCATACACAAATTACAACTTCTGAGGTGGGCGAAAATGCAGCATCTAATATTTCTTCACAATGAGATCAAGTGAAGTTCATCTTGTTCCCCCTCCACCTTTCAACACATACAAGCACAAATGAATTCACTAGACAGGATGCCACATGTGAAGCTTACAAAGCTAAGTTAATCAAGACAAACAAGACTTCTGAGTGAATTTCCTTGCCATAAGACACATCTTCATGATTTTTTCTGTAGACTAAACTCAATTTTTGTTTAGACAAGATTAAAAGGTCACAAAAAAACACTGTCATTCCCTTTGCCCTTTAAAGGCACTAAAAAAAATTATATATGATGTGCTTAATTACATTTGAATTTGGTGTGTCTGTATAACTTTTCCAAGGTATTCCTATTTCCTATGGTAAGCATCACTGATCAGCTTAAAACATGCATCACCATCACACAGCAAAGTCTGTGTAACAGTCTACTGGCAAATCACTGAGCTAGGAACATTAAACATTCAACATTAGCTCTCCTGCATAGTAAGAAAACACAAAGCATAAGGAAGCTTTGTCTGACTCCAAATAAATTTATAGTACCATACTTCATTATATGATTTCAAGTACACTTACATTAATGACAACACTAAGGTTGTCTTCACATAACTCTGAACATCATACTCTCTCATGTATAGAATTCTAAACAAGTCACATCAAGAATTCTCATGATGCTGTTACAAATAGTTAACACCCTTCCTTTTGCTAATACCATAGGTGAGTTGAAACAAGTATAAAGACCTCAAGATTAGGTAGGAAATACATGAAAACAGAGAACATTTGCCATCAAGGCTCACAAACAGCCAGATATGCCTTTCAATAATGTCCTTATATACATCTTAGTTCTACCCAAAACTAAGAATAGCATTCCTGAGTCACAATAGACCACTAAACCCAGTATTTTAGAAGTTCCAAATTTATCTTAACTCTTAGGCAGCATTCTGGTAGTGAAAAATATACAAAAAAGCATGCTTTCAGGGAACATTGCCATAGAAAACTGTACAGTTATTGTACTTCATGCATCTCATCCCAAATTCTTCCTGTAGCACAGAATAGTAAATATGATTTGCTTCTTCTGTGGACACTTACCTCTAAACCTTTCATAAGCACTAAAATCTTTGGTAGCATCTGATAGTTTATTACCATCAGTAAGCAAAGTTATTGCCTGTTGTATTAGAACTGGATAAATAATGAACTCTTTACTAAAAAAAAAATTTTAAACTTGTTTTGATTTTTTTTAACTATGTAACAGATGCCTCACCACTGCTGTTCTGTGCTTTCAACTCTACCATGTGGTGTTCGTTACACAACCTGCTGAGCAGCCAGTGAGTCAAATAGGACAATGAGATAAATGTTAACTTTATGAATAAACATTTGCTTAAAAACCACATTATTTGATCATTTTCTTTCTACTGTGGTTACTCCACATCTGTAAACTTTAGCAGTATCAAGCAAAACCTACCGCAGTGCTTTAGTTTCCACTGGCACAGAGATTTATACAGGCCCATAATATGCATTTATATAACAGCAGTTTCTCCAAGCTTGTGAACTTCCCATTGAGATCATTATTTCATCCCTTTGGGTGTTCCAATCATCCCCATTTTTTACCAAGATAAAGCAAGGGAAGAAAGAATTACAAAGTCAGATAAAGAATAATTCTTTCATTTTCAACATTTAGATTTGTTTCTTCACAATACCGGCTCTCAAGTATTAGTGGGAATAGACTCATGCTAAAAACCAATATTATGCATTTCTTCATCACAGAAAGAATCATCAGTTTTCAAGAAATAACTGCTGATTGCAGATAACCAATTCGAAACACATTTAAAGAGTAACATTTTGCTGTGTGCTGAATGTGTTCTAAGAATTAGGTGTTACTTTAATATTTAAATTCAAAAGTACTAAGCACTTCAAAAGGATGGCCTTGGGCTTTAATACTGAAACAAAGATTCAGTCATGCAAAAACACAATGTCTCCTTCTCTAGATCATCTCCTTTTACTTTTTCTTTACTCGGGCTATTTTCAAGCACTATGCATGTGTCATAGGGTAAAAAGAACCAGGGAAACATTAAGGAATTATCCTAGAACATCTTCTACAAAAATGCTGAGGGGGTATTCTGGCCCAATTATAGAAATAAGCTTGTACTTCTGTTTTCTTCTCAAACAACTATGTACCAGAGCAATAACAAAACACATGAGAGAAAAACATCCCATAAATAGAAAAAAAAAGGCAGAAAATACTATGTCTATAGACACATCAGGAAAATGTCTTAATTGTCTGCCTGCTCTGGAATGCATCTGACCATACCAAGGAATTCCCTAGAAAAAAATTCACTAGGGACAAGCCAGCTTACAAGCACATTAATAAACTAGTTCATACAGCAGCAACAACAATTCCCCTGGAAATGATGGGAGAGAATAGTGCACATACATAATCCTCATCCTGAAAACACTCCACACAGAAGACTATCTCCCAAGACATCATATTGTTTCCTACCAAAACACCTTACTTAATCGCCACCCTTGCTCTGTACATTCTTACAAAGGGCTAAAGATGCCATTTTACTGCCACTATAAAAACCAAAATTTTGGTCTAGTAAATCTAAGTTCCTACAGCAGCTGCATAGGTTTCTATTTCATTTATTAAGCAATCAGTAAGATCAGTCTAGCAAGTAGGTATTTCTACACATTGAAATTTATGTGCAAATGTGCAAATTATAACACTGTTTCCTGGGATGGGACTGTTTCATGGAGTGTGCTCCCCAGTGTTGGAATACTTCCTGAGGGCATAAAGTTCTGGAGAGAATGAAAGATAGTTATCATCCAAGAAAAGCTTCAGAAGTATAGTTTCCAAGACCTAATGCTCTGTTGAAATAGATACAATGGTATAAGCTCCCTGTGGTGGTTTCTTTCTTCACTCTTTTTACTATATTCTTTTTAAAATCTTGCTAAAGAATTCATTTTTTGGCAGACACATTGGAGCAAAACTCATAGTTTGGGAGTTCCAGGTTGAGAGGAAGGTTATCAAATTCTCATTGATCAGTTTACTTGCTCATCTACCTTACTGCTCAAATTTTTTTAGGACTCAGCAGCAAGGAAAGAATGGAGACAAAGAGGAGAAATGGGGAGATAGGGGCACCAACCTTATCAGTGAGTAGCAAAAGGAAACATTAGCTTCAGCAGCAAAAGAAATAGAGGTCACAACAGAAGAGCAAAACACAGGCACAACAGCAAGACAGTCCTTTAGAAGTCTAGCAGGAAAAAATTGCAGCAAAGGAGGAGAGAAGCTCAAGGGCAATGAGGTGAAACTCAGAGGAAGTGGAACAAACAGATAGATATCCCAGAGGAAAAGAATCAAGGCAGCTGGAGAGAGAGAGACTCACTTTTTATAATACATCTGCCTCTGCTGCAAAGATGTGCCCAAATCATGAGAACATGCCTGTTTTCTACAGACTCCCCATCTTGGGTACTACAAAGGCTACACTGAATAAATATGCCTGAAAATACACCATGCCATAGTAAAATGACATAGTAAATCAAGATTTAAGAAGAAATTGAGATTATTCTAACTATATTACTGCAAAGTGCTTCAAATTTATTCAACAGTTGTGACCAGCTTTATAGCATCAGCTTTCATATCACAGTATGCCTGCTCTACTGTAATGCTATGGCCATTCATCTATCCTTTTACATCCAACACAGCAGCAATTAATTCCTGTCAAACATTTTCCTTCAAGCTTCCAAAATAAAAATAAAAGGCTAGTGGTTGTTGTTGTTTACCATTCAGAATTCACCCAGCACATAGGGCCTTGGAGAAATAGCCACAAACAGTTATTCTGCAAAAAATTTAAATATCAAGTCTACCTACACATTATTCAAACCATTTGCTAAGAGTAATTAATTACTAGTTCAAAACAAGATCCCCATGGACTACTCCATTAACCTTGATGAAAAATTGAGAGTTACTCCAATGGGTTACACATGGCTGTGCCAGCATGAACATTTGCAAGGAGTCTTTCAGGTTCCCAAGGCAATTCTTGAGGTAGAGCTTGGCAAATCTATTTTGTTAAGGCATCCAATTCACAGAATTACATGGAGAAGACTTCAGTTGCATTACATTTAGTTGGTTAATGATTTCATTAAGCATGTACATAATAAGGCATATTATTCACCAGGTTAAAAAAAATAGACACATTTGTGTATTGAGTGCATCTACTCCTTTACATATGCACCACAGAATTGAGACAGAAACACCCAGTGCAAACTTGAAGCTAATTTCAGTAGTGAAATGCTAGCCTCTCCTGTCTGATAATTAATAACAGTGTTTGCTACAACAAGGATATAATTAAAAAATCAAATGCAAGTATTATAAATCACCTATGCTTTGGGATTATAAGTCTCTCTAGTGCTTTCTAATGAAAACAAATTGAATTGACAGTTTCTGAAAGAGTTGACTCATTTCACCTTCAGTCTTAGCACCCGATGAAGCTTTCTGAAGCAAAGTAATACTTTTTTATATCTTTGGAAAAACTTGAAATTTAGTTCCATCATGAATTAGGTTCCCTAACAGACTTTCCTTACACAATGAGCACAATAAATGGCAAGAGAACTCAAGAATATTGCTCCTGTTATGTCAAATAGCACGTAGACCATGTGATTTGCACACTTCCTCTACACAAATGAGATAATTACCCAAAGCAAGTGATTTGGTGGCTCACAATGAGTCATGGTGTGGCTCTGGGACTCCTCCCCTCCAAACTGCAGAGCATTGAGCCTGTACAGACACTAGATGGGAAAACTGTACATCAACATAAATATGAAAATAAATTTGTCTTATCACTAAGTCCAACATCACTTTAAGTTGCAGTAAAAACCACCAACACATATAAGAGCATACATAAGAGTGATGAGATGACAGGAAAGAATGGAAAGCAACAGAGCTTCCACCCAAAATGAGTGACTTCAAAAGCTGAACAGCACACAGGATCAAAAAGTCCACATTAATAGTTCCCATCACTCATAAGCAATACATAAGCAGCACTAAGTCCCTAGAAATATTCCTTTCCATGGTATAACAACATCCATGGAGTCTTCGGATATCAAAAGCATAAAAGCCTTGTTAGCTAGACTGGGCCCCACAAGTAGGTGCTGTCTGCAAGCACAGGCAAGCCTCGAATGTAATCAGACAAGTGATTTGCTACTTTGAGACAATGCAACTAATGGTCTGTCAAAGGAATTGAGACTAAACCAAGATAGGACTAAAAAAGGTTCAGACAGAAACAATAAAGTAAGCAATTCCTGACACATTATGTAGAAAGGTTCCATCTAACCCAGGACTGTTTATTTCTTCAAACACTTCTAGTCAGCTCTGCCAGTTGAAAAAACAACCCAAACTAAACACTCTTGTTTGTCCTATGGCTTTAGCAGTACATGAAAATTTATAGACAGGTATATCACTATGAATCCTCTTTAATATAAACTCAAAATGTATCAGATGCAAAGAAATCTTTGAAGCTTTAATTTGACTTTGTAAAATGACATGCCTTTGTGCATTCAGTATTCTGTACTGTAATTATTAGACTACAAACTGCGTATAACTCTATGTGGTAACACTGAACACTCCATCATCCTGGCATCCCACGGGAAGAAATTGCAGCAACAGACTCCTCTCCAGCTGATTCTCCAAAAGCTGCCATAATATCTTCTGTTGTGAGCACCAGAGTGATTTAGTAGATTTGGCAGACACTCAGGGAAGCGCCTGGGTTCTTAATGTACATGATGTTGAACCCCAGAAGGAAAGGCAAAAGAAAAAAAAAAAGAAAACGGGGTGGGAGTATGGAATTCCTCTGAGTACAATAAATAAGGAGGATGGGTAGGTAGTGATCTCAGTCCTCCTCTAAATACGGATTTTATCCCAACATCATTGTTGATTTCCTATACTAAAAGAACATTAATAAAACATGAGTAAACTTTTCAAGCACTTAACAATCCATCCTAAGCCATATTCACCAGGGGGTGTCCTAGAAGAAGGGAGCAATTACAGATTATGCAAGAAATGGAGCCACAAACATGAGGCAGATTCAAGCAATAGAAATATCTTCACAAATTGTTGTAACAGAATTTCCCTTCATGAATCTTGATTTACAGAAATACTTCAATGGAAGAAATTAATGTTCTAGTAAAGCTTTTATAAGTTACTGAGCCCTTGTTCAACTCTGAATTTCTGTAAACATTTACGAGACATTGAAGAGAATCAATCATTGATTCCTCAAAACTTTTCAATACAATTTAAGATCAACACTGTTGGTCAATGAAGTAGAGATCTTAAAATAAACAAAGCTATTTGTTTATGAAAAGGGTTGATAATTTTCCATTATTTCTGACACTAAGCATATATCTTTTCATAAAAGGAGTAACATTTCAACAACTTCAAGTATGTGAAACAGTTAAGTTACACAAATCCAAAAAAAGGTAGATCTTACACAAATTATCTTTCAGAGAAAAGCATTGTACCATTACCTGTCCCCAGGTTTTCCATCTCCTATGCTATACTTACCTTTTTACAAAATTCATTGAAATGGGATTTATTCTTACAGCAAAATGGAACAAATTATTAACAGTGACAGCCTGCAAAAATTGTTTAGCTTTCTGCCAGTGTATTCTTTTACAGCAAGATGGATCACTGCAGCTACAAACGGGGAAATGTGAAAGAATTGTTGTTCTGTGGGAAGCAAAGTGACACACTAAAAAATTTCTGCAAGAAACAATAAACTATCAAGAAAGGTTAACTGATGTTAGCACCTAATATAAAAGGGATACTAAAGTTACCTCCCAAGTGATCCTGAGCATCCCTTTAAAGGTACTCAAAGCAGAACAAATGTAGTAACTCAATCGAAATGACATGTTTTTCATGAATAGAAAGTATTGTTTTCTGTTTATAATGACTATGAAGTGACACATTCAGTGTCACAGACAGAGGACTCATTTGGAATCTCTGCAAATGAGCTGTGGTACCAGGGCACTGTAATACTGATCTGTGATCAATGCTACTCAGTGAGGCATTATTGCACAGCCCATGCATAGCAAGATGAATAAACTAAGCATCATAATGAAGCTGTGTCAAAGATAAGGTTACATATCCCTAACCAGGAACAAAAGTTATTTTTCTGGATAAAGTGACAGACAGAGGATCCTCCTTATAACAATTGACCTAAACATTAGCCCAGGCTGTAAGAGCACTTAATGCAGTCTCATTTCAAAACAAGATAACAGAAAAGCTCATTTTTGCTGATGATCAATGCCCATCAGCAAGGTGCTGGGGTATAAAGGCCAGAGCATATGCTCATTAGAGAAAATGGCTGATAAATATAATCAACTGGTCAATAACATAGTTTTCACATTCTAGGATTTACTTTGTTTTTTTAGATTTTTCTTATCCAGGTTTTCACCTGTATTGAGCAGTAAGGATGATGGAAACACAGCCAGAGTATGCATTTTAAGACATACATTACTTTCTAAGAAACTTAAATGCAGGCCTGAAACAAAGAGGATTCTCTTTAGACTGATACCTCCTTATTTTATCTTCATTCCTTTCCACAAAAGTATTTCACATTCTCTTGCTGTAGAAAATTAAGCCATCAATCCTGAGTTTATTTGATATAAGTAAACTAGTACGTCAAATTGCAAATATTTTTCCATGAGAAAAGAAACAGTTCTGGGCTAAAGCTGCTACAACAAAAAGAAGCCACAGGAGAAGCATGGTGGGGAGAGACTTTCTGGTAGTAGAAAAGACAGTAGATAGAAATACTCTCAAATGCATATTTGAATTGTTTCATTTTTTAGATCCTTTAACAAAATAACACTAATGCATGCAAGATTGGAGAACAGCAGGTATGACTGGGAGGCACCACTGCTAGAAAATCTCAGTTTCAATTCTTGCTATTCTACTGTTCTACCACTCCTGGACAACTCAGTTCTTTCTCAAAACATGCAAAAATTACTACTGATATACAATCTTTACTTCTCTTTAATGCAGGGATACAGTAATACACCAGAGAAAGGAAAATATAACTTGTCCAAATCAATGTTTCAGCACTAAGAAATCAGAATTCGAGAACAAGCACAGAGCTAAATCCATATTCACATTTTACAATCAATCCAAAGTAATAAATTAGCAGGGAAGCATCTTTAGAATCATAAATATATACAAAAAGCCTGCAAAAATTATCCTACATTAGAAGAAAACTACAGGGATGCTGATTAGAGGACAAGGATGTGTAAGCACAGTATAAAAGTGATTAATTTCACAGTAGTTAACACAGTACGGCAGTTAGCACATCACAAAGATCACCACCATATGAAATTTTTGCTGTTGAAGTCACTGGTTTTTTAAGAAAACTTTCACCAATTATTGAACAGTTCTGACTGGCAACGAGACTGCCTTTGTGACAAACCCGAGCCCGATTTTCTCCAGATGAGCACCTTTTTGAATTAGTTTTCAATTCCTATCACATGAAAATATAAACTGTATTTGAAGGCTAGAAATCATCTTGTCATCCTGTCATTTTCTTCATTAAAGCTCTAAGTATTAAAATATCTGCAACATATGTAAGATGTTACACAAGTTCTCAGCTCTCTATTCATAGTACATACAATGGCAAATCGAGAAGTTGTGTTTATTAGTCACAGGCTGGGCTTTATAAGGCAGCACTTCCATGACATCCTGTTCTAAACAGCAAGGGGTTACCTTCTAGGATGCTGCTCAACAACAGGCACAACAGCTACTCAATTACTTCACACATGGAAGATAAAAGCTCTAGCAAGTGTTTCAGGACTGTCTAGAAATAAATAGGAGCCTGGCAGGTCACTGCCTAGCAAAGATTAATCTACCTCTTGCACTTGCAGAACATTCAGCCACTCACTACAAAGAATGAAGCAGCTATGACGTGAAGATTTATACAGCAATAACTGGAGGATTTGTTAGCACGGCTCTGATTATTCTGTTACAAACGCCTAATGAAAACAATTAAGCTTTATCACAGATTGCAAGGACCATAACAGAAGCAAGACAATATTTGAATTCAGTTGAGAGAGGTCTTCAGAAAGTCAAGAGAGGAACAGGTGTTACAGCAAAACTTGGTAGCATATAGGCAAGGATATGTAATTATAGACCACACTGGCAAATAAGCACAAAAGGCTATTTATATCAGTGTCTCAGCTATCCATGGACCAGGTTATCTTGGATTGCTAGAAAACTCTTTCATACTTAAGTTTCCAAAGGGCACTTAGAATTTGACACAACTGTTTAATTATCAAGGTTGAGAAGTCAGAGCATTGGGTAACTTGATAAATATTTCATTTGTAGGCTATTTTCTGCTGTATCCTAAGGGCAACAGAACAAGCCCTGTTTCACCTACACTGGCAAGACAAGAGAGCTGGTACAGCCACCAGGAGTAAGAAGGAAAGTTCTCTGTAAGAACATGTCACAGCCACTTTCTAATGCACTCTGCTGTTCCCAGAAACAGTCTTTAGCAAGGCTGAAAAATCAAAGTGGACTGAAAACTAATTATTTAGAGACACCTTTAAAGTTTAAGTAACGCAATTTATATTTAAAGATGCTTAATGATTGAATACTTATTAAGCAAATAATTAAAAAATGTAATTAACAATGTATGTTCTGCATGCCACTTCATTCCCACTTTGAGTTTTTGCTACATGCACTGAAGAATAACACTACCTCAAAAAGATGAAAAATGCAAACAACTAGATTCAATCTTTCTCTATTCCCAAAGGTGATTTTTTGGTTCTCGTTTGGTTGGGGGTTTTTTTGGTATTGGGGCTTTCATGCTGTGCAAGGATTTTTTTGCAGTGGCACAAAAGATGACCTTCTAGCCCATCTGCCATAGAGGACCAGTGGTTGCCAGGCAGTGAGTACCAAGTCTCAAACCTTTACTAGAAATGTTTATCTCAAAGTTACACAGGGGTCAAGTGACAGTCACTCACACACCAAACAAGCCCAGACTAAGCCTAGATAAGTCTCAAGAACTTCCACTGGCAGGTCACTACAAGCCATGTTGTTGTTGCTTGTCATGGCTGAAAGATTGACCACACTACACAGTATCAGAAGTACTTGATACAGGTTTGGCCTCTTTCTCAATAGAATGGGAAATATGGGCAGCTAAACTTATCTAGAGGACTGCTGTTACTTTTACAACTGAAGGCTGAAAGGAAAGATGTCTGGAACAAAAAGAAAAAAAAGACTGGAGGGGATATACAACAAGCATTTTGAAAATTGTAAATGCAACACAATTTGTTTTTACAATGCTGCTCTACCAAAACAGACAGTAAAAGGAATACATAGGTGTATCTAATATCCCTCATATATCAAGTGTGGATGTAGGAGAACCATGAGGAAAACTGAGAACCAAAAGTGACTAGGCCTACACATGTACCCTAAAGCATATTAGTTTAAAAGTACCACTGTCAGAGAACAAATACTGTGCTAGATAAGCCAAAGTGCCTAGCAAGTCAGTTCTGCTTTTAACAATTGCAGATGGAGGGAAAAAAAAAGGGAGATGTCCTTGGGCTCAATATATTGTTTGTTTTGTGCCACCAGGTCAACTCCAGACAGTTATTCCCTGTGGGGTGATTCTGCTCTCTCATCAGATCATGAATATGCCTCTGTCTCATAACAGAATGGCAGAGAAAAGGCAGAAATAAGCTGCTAGAGCTGCCAAAACAATTAACATAGCCCACAGCCAACCTCAGATTTCTTGACAGCAAAAAAAATCTTGCAAGCTGGATTTACTGTGTGCTCTGGAGTAGCTGATGAGATGTTGGTGGGCACCACCAAAACTACAGAACACTTGAACAAGTTTATTCTGCATAAGGACAAAGACTCAAAACTACAGGTGCCATAGAATACATCGCTCTGAAGTTACAATTCAAAGGCTGATGAGAACTTTGCAAGGATCATCTAACAAAACTGCCTGGGGTATGGCTGGAGTTCATGTGGATCAACTGTGAAGGCCTCATTATGATTAACACAGTCCTCTCTCATTAACAAACAATGAGCCTTTTGAGGGTTACTGCCATAAAAGATGCTGCTTCTCAGATGGGAAGGGGGGAAAAAACAAACTAATCTCAGAAGGGAAATATTTATATGCTCAGTATCTCAGTTCACTGTGCAACATTCTTACAAGCAGTGTTAACTTCTTACATACCACCAAGTACTCTCCACCTGGACTCAAAAATATGCAAGGATATTACCCAAAAATATTATGGATCTTTTCCTTATCAATATGTAGTACTTCTAGATGGAGGTTGAAGAGATATGAACAGGATACACTTCCCTTCCTTTGCCAGCAATAAACATTGTTTTTAAAAATTTACTACGCTACAACACAAGTCAGTCCATTCTTTATTTAATTCACTTAAGTACTTGCAGTTTTCACATCATGCAAGGAGAAACAGCTCCATCTAAAGGTTAATTGGCTGCATATTCTCCTGCTTTCCGTTTTCTTTTTCACATTAGTTGCATCACAAGTAAAATAAACAGAAGCAGCAACAGTTTGTTTACAGGAAAGTGAAAGACATGGAGTGGAATGCTACGTCTCAGTGCCGGGAAAGTCAATTACCCTACCAGAACAGGAACTTGACATCAGAAGACCCATTAATATTTTCTTCTTTCTTTGAATAAGCTCACATATACTCAGTTGACTTTGTATTTCCATGGCCTCTTCTGTATTAAATGACTTTTGATTTTCAGACTTCATTTTGAATCACTTTTATCATGAAAACAAACTCAAAATAGCTTTTAAGGACCATGTTTCTTTAATATCATTCAGAAGTCTCTTATCCTACCTGATTTATATTCTCTCAAATGGAAGTACATCTCAGACCTTTTGCATGCATCTAGCTAATAACTGATATTGGAAAGCATTCAGAAACACAAGCTGCTATACTGACACTTTGGAAAAACAAATAAAAAAACCCCAAACAAAATCACAGTTTGAGAGTACATTGCTGTTGTCAACCAGCATCTTTTTACTCATTCTTATAATGGTACCTTGAAGTTAATTCTGAAAATATTATAGAATCATAGAATAGTTTGGGTTGGAAGGGACCTTAAAGATCATCGAGTTCTGTGTTTGCCAACATTAAATCCTCAGTTACATTTTACCCCTTATTTAACAGTACAGTTTGTTAGCCACAGCTAACCAAAAGATTGGAAGTAATTTTCTATAGCTTTAAGAATACTCTAATCAAAGGTTTCTAAATTCTTTCTAGACTTTCATATCTATGCAATCCCAAGCACAATTTATACACACTGTCAAAGCAACAGCAATGTTTTAATAAAGGCAGGTATTCAGCAAGAATGAAGTGCTTTGGCACTGTGGCCACAACTTAATGACAATTATGATTGGTAATTAACAATAATGACAAAAAACAAGCTCTCCAGAGGTGAAATCAACAAGTGTTCATTATGACTCTACAGTGTGTGTTGAAGTGCTACTCTTAATCTAGAGTGAGCATTAGGAATCAGAGAGGAAAAACACTATTATACTCCAGATAGTGAAATTCTCCTGGTGGATACAGTTACACTCAAAGCATTACAATTCAGCAGTACAAATTTTGACTCCAGTCTGGGATTTGTCCATGCTTCAGCTGTATCTAAATGAAGTGCTACCTTGGATCTACTTCCAACTTGCTCCAATACCATTTTATTCCTTAGTAATGTTAATAAAAAACATTTAATTACTACAAAACATTAAATATAATTTAAAAAAAATACTGAGAAAAGACGAAATGTTCTACTGCACATTTCTTTACATTAACTGTATAATATGAGATACTCTGCAAACTACAATTTAGTGAGTACCTGCATCTGTCAAGTTAACAGTTTGGAGAGAGGGGAAAGTGAAATGTATTCACTGTCTCCACAAAGCCACATTTCCTAGTCCTATATCTTTAACATCCTTGCTATTTATCTTGTAACACAGCATGAGATTTTTACAACCTTATTCTATGCACCAAACTCCACAGTAATTCCTTTTCATCTCTCCTCCTTGGGGAGACAGCTGTAACAGAGACTAAAATATAAAATCTAATCAAGTCTACTTACAGTATGAATTTCATATTGATTAACTACAATAAGGATAATAGCAGCACCCAGAGGAATTGAGAGGAGTCCAGCAGGACCAATCCCAAACAAGGCAGTGAAAAACACAGTAATCCCTGACATCATCCTCACTGACTGACGTATCCCTTTTGCAAGCTTATTCATGCAGTATTCAAACAAAACACTTCTTGGATATCATTTTGGACTATCCCATGGAGGCAAAGAGGAACAGAATTTGACACAGCTCCTTCCCTTTCACTACATGCACCTGCAGCACTGACAGTTCTATATGAAGTTTTAGTTACACTTACTGACATGCATCATACTCATAGGAAGAAAACTAGGAATGACACTGCATCATCCTAATGGAGGCTAGTTTCTCTTCTGGCCAAAACTAGCATTTGTTAGTAGAAGAATTTGTTTTTCTAATACATGAAATTTATGTGGTTAGTGTTTCTTCCACATTTTTACTCAGTTTGTATCCATCACTGAAACTAAGTAGCACAGGGACTTATTTTTTACAAGGCTACCCACACAAACTATGCTTCATCTTGTTCACACTATCTAAGAACTACCCTGCTGTGTCAAACCAGTCACCCATGTAACCCTCTACTCTCTCCAACCAACAGAAGCACTGCAGAGAAATAAGGCTTGGTAATAGGATACCTGGCACAAATACTTTTCCAAATATTTCACATGTAACTAAATTAAAATGCTCTCTTCAAAACAATCAACAAACAAAATACAAGACTAATTTCTTAACAATATCAGCAACTTCACTTCAAAATTTCAGTATTCATCCAGGTAAATCAAATTGACTTTCACACCAGCTATTACTGCCTCTTGATTTGGCTCTTAAAAAAAATACTCGATTCATGTACTTTCTGCACAGGACTCAATACCTTCAGCAGCAGCTAAATATTGTGACTGAATAATCCTCTGCAAGGAACTAACCTGACCAGTATAACCTCTGCATTACACATAATCTGTAACCCAGCAAAATGGTATACACAAGACAAACTTGTTTTTTAAATACATGATAATGCCAAACTGTAATCCTAGCAAGTCTGTAACTAGCAAGGACTGTATGAAGTGCCCTCTTCTCTGCACCTATTGTTCCACCAATGGCTGTTTTACAACAACCAATATAGGTG
Source organism: Turnix velox (assembly GCA_013400935.1). Classification (NCBI taxonomy): domain Eukaryota; kingdom Metazoa; phylum Chordata; class Aves; order Charadriiformes; family Turnicidae; genus Turnix; species Turnix velox. The sequence goes on along the minus strand of VZTY01028886.1, from coordinate 83,406 downwards.
GCCAATATACACTAATTATCATTTCTATTAGTTGTGTAGCATTAGTAAGTACTTTACATTTTAACTTAGAGCTTTTTTTTACAAAGTCCAGCCTTGACAACAAAAGTTGGTAGGGATGGTCAGCATCAATCAAGATGTTTCATGAAGATGATCCAATAAAAAACAATCCTAACTTGAAATAAAATACAGAAAAGCATTCTTCTGTATCTATTGGATTTCTATGTTCAAAAAAATATCCTTGAAAAACCAAGTCTTTCTGAAACAATGTACCCTGGAGAGTTTTTCCAGAGACTGCAGTGCTGACTTCTGTTATTGTTCATCAATTCTGTAAAAAATATTAGTACCTATGGTTACAGTTTAAAGCGTGACCTGTAGTTTTTCTTCTGTCAAGAGTAGGAAATAAACTCAATACCATACTAGCAATAACAGGAATCTTGGTAACTTCAATCAAGTCCCCACTCTTCCTCCACATCTTCAATTTTCTTCAGTTTCACAATTAGTCTGACCCATCAACTGAACTGGGAGCTGTGGCTCCACATCCCTCTCACTTGTTTCTGCTACAACCTAATTAGATTAGGCCCCAGACAGGCCCCCCAGCAATCTTGCAGTATGAACCATCATTTTATGTCTTTTTCCTGCTGGCAGCCTCGGACAGCCTCTCAACAAGGACCACATATGGGGGCAATTCCAGCCTCATAGGTCAACCAAGAGAAAAACTTCAAGGCTGCCACATGCTGAAAAGGTTCTTCTAACACATCCCTTTTCCCAGCAAAAAATGTTTTACAGGAATGTATTTAAGGTTGACAAAGGCCTTTTTGCCACAACTACTGAGATGTGTCAAAGTGTGCAACAGCTCATGTCTGATAACCCTCTCTCCAGGAGAGACCACTACTTTCGTGCCTCCACCATTCCCTACCAAGACAAACTGTACCATTATAAATAACTTATTTCCAGACTCCCTCTGACTCATACAAGTCTACAGTCTAATTCCCCAGCAATCTCAACAGGGTGCCAAGTAATCCAGCAGTCTTAGAAGTCCTAAGCCACTTAAAGCTTCATGAAAACAAGGTCATAAGTATTTTAGAGCTTGATAAATCAAAAACCAGTAATGTGTTCTAATACTCGTAAAGTGTTTCATGGAAGAAAAAAATCAAAAATTAGTATTTCTTCATTTTAAAAGGAAAAGGTTCTATTAAGGTTCATATTGTGTACAGTAAAGCATGCAATCAGAAATTGAAGCACTATAAAATTACAGGAATAAAAACTGAGTAGCTAATTAACAAACAGTAAGATTAAACAACTACTTTAATTCTAGTTCACAGTCTGGTGCCACATACAGCTACACATTGACTGTACACATTCCTTCCCTGTTGAGCCACATTCTTAAATCACATCAACTCCTATGGTATTATAATACATCCTAATACCTAGACAACAAAATAATCTCTTGAAATTTTTTAACTTCCTTAAACAGCTTTCTTTTAAATACAGGAATAGGTTTTCTTCTACAGAAATAAATAATTTTGAGCTTTGCCAATGGATTCATGCTTCACTTTCTTATTCCTTCTCTACATCTCCTGCTGATGCCACACTTGGTTAAGGAACCTTGATTTTTATAGACTATTCAACTCTAGTGAACAGGTAGCATACTGTGCACACATTCTGCATAAAACATTCACCCTTAAGAATTAAAATCTTCTACTAAATCATTTTAGTTCACAATGCCACTTCTAGTCAGATTTTGGAAATGTGAAATTTTTGGACTAACTAAAATTCTACATGCTGTCCATTTGACCTGCACAGTGATTCATAATCAAGGTAATATATGGACTTATATTGCCTTCTCTTACTCGTAGGGCAATGAGAAATCATCAGAATTACACTGTATATGTTCAGTCTGTGGGGATTTCCACCCTCCTGAAGATTTTCAGGTAAAATGCAGTAGGTTCTGAATGCACAAACAGAATAACTCTTCATTACCTTAAATAACTAATTTAGGTACAATACGAAAGTAGAAACCAAAAAGAAATCATCCCTTGAGAAACAGTACATCAAATACATCAAGACAGAGGAATTAAATACCTCCTAGAGGTAGCTTTTCACTTTTCAGCTGCTGTCTAGACACTTGATCAATCCCTGGCTACATGTCAAATACAAGTACCCACTCCATGTAAAACAGAATCCTTGGAGATGTCTTAATCATTACTGTTCCCTCTATCACAAGGGAAGGCCAATCATCATTCGTGTATCAAGCTACTTGAAAACATAGCTAGGTTGTAATCATCAGGTATCATTTCTTTCCCCCATCAAGAATAAAAATAGCTTTTACACACCATATCTTACTGTGTGCCACTACTGCACTCCCAGCTGAAACACAAATATTTTCAAGTAATATACCTCTATAGCAAGTAAGCCCTGATCACACCTCAGATGGTTCTTTGGAGATGACTTAAAATACAGTTTAATTATGTCATCCATCTGCAGACAGGTCACTGACTCCTGCACAAAGTTAAATCTTAACATTTCTTGTATAAGTTCTTCCACAAAAACTTTACAAGACCATAGACCAACTACCAAAACCACACATGAATATTTCCAATGTATTACTTGGATTAAAAAAAAACCCAGCCATTAAGAGGATTATTTTAACAATATGAATCTTTACCTAACCCAACACAGTTCACTTGATAAAGTCAAATTCAGAAGGCATTAGATCCCTACAAAGTCCTGTTGAAAATAACAGCAGGGATTAATATGCTTCATACACCTAAAGCTGATACATATAACCACAAAAAGCTGTGAAAGCAACAAGGAAAAGCCTAGTTTGAATTATTTCTTGGTTTACTATTTTTACTTAGGAATCAGTCAATGGAAAAAAATATGAATATATAATACAGCATTACTGCTTAATCTACCTCTGGGATAACTAAGGGAAAGACATGGTAGCTACATCACAAAAAGAAATAGTGAAAATTTCTGCTTTCTCTTTTCCCACAGCACTGACATAGAATGACATAACACTAAGAACATCAACTTTGTGAAATTTAAACTAACAAATTGAAGTTTAGATCTAGATGCACCTGGCAGATCCAGTATGGTACACTCAACACTCCACTGCAATTTCACAGAAGACAAGCAATTTCCATTTTATGCAAAGGACAACTGGCCTAAGAAGCTCAGACAAACATCATTATCAGTCCAGTAAATTATGACCTTGAGCTTAACATTTCTCTTTTTCAATCAAATTTACTTATTTTTTTTACTTTCAGTAATATAATACACATACATTACATTCTACTTCTGCCCAAATCTTCCTGGTATCCAAGTGTCAGGGGGAACCCTGAGCAGCAGCTGTGACTACTTCAAGTAAAGGAAGCTGGAGATTCAACATTAATAAAATGTGTATTAACTGATATTAATGTAGCACATGAACATGCTATGTTTAAGCTTATTTAATTACATACTGCTTATCATGAAACCATGGCATATCGTGTATAGCTAGTGTACAGCAAATACTCTTTCAGCAAATAAATCAATACAGAAACTCCATGTAAATAGTTTAATTTATTAAATTTTCTGGAAACAGAAAAAATGAGATTTATGACCGTAGAAACTTTCCAAGTCAGTAATGAAAACTAAGCCTACAGACTCAAGATTCCTCTGCACCAGGCAGCAGATGAAGGTGGCTTTAAAAAAAAAAAATCATTACCACACCGGGCATGCACAACTTATTTTTTTATTTAGCTTAAGTCATTAGAAAACCTTTTTTTATTCAACGATTAGGTAAGGATACTTTCCAATTACAAAGATGCCCAAACAGGAAAGCATTTACTTAACAAACAAGACCAAGCCACTCCTGTTTATTAAACTGAGATAGGAAACAAGACTTCATTTAATTTCTGCTGCTTTATTTGTTAAATGTTACCCTGCAATTACCTATCTGACAATTTTTCAGTGTGAAATTTGCAATACACAACTGATCTCCTCACCATCCCAAATGCATTTTGCAACTAAACAAATTATCTTTCATCACTGTTCTTTTTAACGCCATGCCTCTACTGATAGCTATTCACTGTAAAAAGTTGACCACAGCCAAAAGAACAAGATTAATGGAAACTTCCTTTGATCCATTTTACTATAAAAAAGTGGAGTAGTACATTACAGACAAAATTCAATTACTAAGTGATAAAAGGAAAATTATCATCTCCATGTTCATCAATGTCATCAGCATTAATCTTATAACAAAACACACTAAAAGGTTTACTTAAGTAATGAAGAGAACTCTTCAGACATCCAGGAATAGAAGCCTAACATTTCTAATGAGTTGTTCATTAAAGCCTGATTCTTATTTTCTAATCCAGACAGCAATTGTGCTCTGTGCAAACTGTCATTTCACTTTTAACTGGCTACCAGCTTCAAGTCATTATGGAGACTTTAGGTACACAAAATCCATTCTTGCATTTATTGAACAACATCATTTAGAGAAACATAGAAAAAGCAGATGGCTTTCTTTTATGATAAAATAAAAATGCCTCCCCACAAGTTCAAAAGTCAGCTAGTTGACTAACCTGATTTAATTTCTCCTTTCTAGCTGAGACAATCTACTTGAGATGTTTCATTCAGTGTCTTTTATAAGTGCTGAATTCTATCTATTATTGTAGCTACAAGGCTACAGCCAACTATGGTTTTTAAATTTTGAATTCTGACTGGATTTCTTTTTTTAGCATGCTTTCTTTTGATTATTAATATAAGCATGTTATGATTCGTTTTCTTCACCATATTCCTCACTAACAGCAAGTGTAAAACCTTCCATATATCAATACAGCAACAAATATAATTTAGAAACATTGGTTAGGAAGCACATTATCCAGTAAGACAGTTCTTTTCAAGTGGTACCTATCTCTTGAAAGACACAAGATAACCCATTTTCCAGTACTGTCACATAACTTATACTATTGCTGACTCAAGAATAAGAGGAACTGGATAAGTTACTGCAGAAAAAGAAAATTACTCAACAAGGAAAGCTTCAACTTCATACAAAACTTCAATCTATTTAAAGCCTGTATAATTCTTTTTCATCTCCTCTCCAACATTATTGCTTGGGAATGATGGTGTCTTGCTCCCCTTGCCATTTCACAGTATCTGTAATTGCCAGCTAAGAAAAAAAAAAAATCACTATAATCCTGAGACAGTGAATGCCTCTAGGAAGCTATATCCTTTTCTAAAAATATGATGGACCTACTGGAAGACTGTAAAATAAGAATCCTATTTCCATTTAATCAGTTCTAAGGGACTCAAAAGTCAGAACATGAGGGGCTGGAAATTGGTTGCATGAATACTTTTCACAAATGTCATTAATTTAAAATCATTGTCAAGCCAGTAGCTACTGCTAAAAGTAGTTTCAACTATCAAAGGATTAGTGGTTGCCTATCACTGCTGATGAGTCACATTCTTCTCCTAAGACCACCATATGCAACAAAGATAGCTTTGCCACCTACAAAACAAAATATCTAAAACAAAGAATAGCTTGATTAAAGCCATTTCTGTAACAAATACTAAACAGTGGTCCATACTCATGATTATCATGAAACCATGGCATATTGTGTATAGCTAATGTACAGAAAATACTCTTTAAACAAAGAAAGTAAATAAATCAGCCCAGAAACTCCATTTAAATAGTTTAATCTATTAAATTTTCTGGATCAGGAAGATGATTTAAGGAAAACATTCTACCAGAAATGCTTATACATTATTACTGAAGCAGAGGGACCCAAGAAACCAGCACATGTACCAGAACTCTGAACTGATTTATAAAGCTTGAAATTTTATTGTAAGTTTACTTTAAAATAACTTGCTCACCTATTACTGCTTAAAAACACATGCAGGGTCTGATGTTTCCTATGTTAAGCAAACAAAGGAATTCACAGCTGAATAAACATTCTCAGAACTACTTTTTCAGTAAAGGCTGAAGCTTGTTAGAGGGAAGATAAAGCACTGAGAAATAGTGGGGTACTGAGATTGGAAGAGTGACATCAAAGTCATGCAATACCTTGTAACAGTTGATTTTCTTTCCTCCTTGCAAAACAGCATTTCTTACAGCTTCAAGTAAAAATACACCTTTGCTAAATGCTATTTTTATCTGCCAAATACACTTCAAGTATCTACTTTCATACACTAACTCATGGTTTTCAAAAAGATACAGTTCAAAGAACTACAGAATCAAAAAAGCCCAGTTACATCTATAGAAAGTGTAACAGGCACAACTCTTTCTATGCACTGGCACACTTTTTTTGTGGCTCTTCTCGCCTGCAGAATTATTACACACCCGTTTAAGGCTATGTTTTAAGCCAGAACCAGAATCACAGAAGGGAACAGCTATAGTTTCAAAACAAATTACCTCAAAATTTAACAGAAACGCAGAAAGACAAAACAAGAACTAACATCAAAATTCAACAATATATGCAATTGATTTCCAGTAGCACTGATGGCAGACACTCTTGTAGAGGAAATTTGACTTAAAAATAATTCAGCAGAGCATTACTTGCAATGCAGAGGAATTCTACCAAATCTAGCAGGTCTTTTGCCAAGATGCACTTGTTAAACATGTTTAATGCAGCTCCCTCATGTTCTGCCATCTGTGACTTGAGGATGCAGTGAGTAAATCCTGCTATAGCTCTCTGAATACCCAAAATATTAGTTATGTTAACCAAGCTTGACAAAACTGGCTAAAATTCAATTAATCTCAGTCAAGTGCCACAAGAACATAATGCCTCAAAATTAACTTGTCCAATATAAGCCCATATGATACAAAAAAATTGCACAGGCATGATTTCATTGTGAATGTCTAACTAAAGACAATTTTTCAGCTGGTGCTTTGACATGGGAGTAATTTTAGTTTTCTATAAATATACCATTTCAAAAGTTTGTTTCCTTAGGGTATTAAAACAGAGAATGCAATGTGCCACAGCACAAAGAGTGCTACTGCCAGTTTTGTCTTGGAAAGGCAGTTAACTCAGTTTCTGATATACGTTATGTAGAGAACAATCTGTTTCTTTCAGTGTTTCAGTCTATACATAAACCATTCTTACCAGTGATCCATCCAGGGAGCAAACCTCCAGAAAAGCCTTTCTTGACAGACTATTTTGAGTAGCTTTGTAAACAAGATACTTCTTCATGAGAAAAATCCTGAGTTTCTACGCCATGCTAAGCATCCTTAGAACATGAGTATTCTGATAGTACTAAGCATTCATTCAAATTTTGGTGTTAACAGTTAGGGACTATTAAGTAACAAACCTAGAAATACAATTACCCAATGGGAATTTGCTTACATGAAAGGGTAAAAAACAATCTCAATTTAAGTGAAAATACACACCTTACACATTCACATATTCTTGATTTTATGATTGCTGTTTATAAGGAATTCCTCAACTATGAATAAGCTGATCTAGCAGTTAAGATACACTTACTATTGAAAACCTGCTCCTCTGTATCCTCTGTGTCTTCATTTCTAACATAAGCATTTTCAGTAATTTAAAAAATTCATTTGAAGAAATAACTAATAGATTTAAGTGAATGTGTAGAGATTACTATGAACAAACAGCAGACAGTTCAACTAGACTGACTCATCATCTTGCAGGATATACACATACATGCAAAAAAGATAAAAGGGATTGCCCTTTTATCCTTCATTTCTGCATGTATGTGTATATCCTGCATGATTAATTACCAGATGGACCACTTAATTTTCTGTTAGCTCAGAGGTAAAGTTAAAGTTAACTACAGTTTAAATACATGACACCACTGACATACCAGTTAACAAAATCCCCATTAAATGCAGAATAAAGAGCAATTAATCATCTCCTTGTCCATATTATGTCTCCGTTAAAAGAAAGAAGTATAACCACTAAAACAGCTTTTTCACTACATTAGAACAAAAATACTTAAATAATGTCAAAAAATAAGCCAAATTCTCAGAATTAATTCCAAGCATCAGTGCCCAGAAGATGGCACTGCAGCTCCAGCGCTGCAGGGCTCTTCTGCTGCAGCAGGAGCAGGGGGAGCAAATCTACAGATATCTCATTATGCATTAGTTAGGTTGATAGCATAATAATGCCTCCTGTAAGACTGATATAATAGCTGAGGAAAAAAAAGAATTCCCTGAGAGAAGGCTTTTCTTAATATCTTTTCTAATTATGCCTGCTTCATCTGAACTACAGCAAGAACTACCAGGAGTAATAAAAACAACAGAAGGTTCTTACACACATCAGATGAAAACGCACTATGTTGCAAGTAAAATTCATTCAAAGTTCCTTCCTTTGCTACGTGTCGACATTCACATCCATAAACCTAATTACATGCATGTATTTCTGTAACAGCTTGTAGATAAGGCTATCTTCTTAAACCTTTTTATAAGGAAATTAAAGCCCTCAAAAAACATGCAGTATTGCATCAGCATTACCACTACTACATTACTATTTTGCAAAGTTCTGCCAAGTGACACTTGCCCTTCCTTTCTGTCCTCAGATACAAAAACACATGAAGGCAAGGAAATAGTTCCTCACAGATTTCCCAGTACTGTCACATTAATTCAGTGACAACCAAACCCAGCAATACATTATTGGAGATCAGTGCTGTCTGGCACATTCCACATACAGAAAACTAAGCAACAGTTGCACCTCATCAGTCACTGCTGTGGTTAAATCTTATGTTCTCAAAGAGGCTTCTGAATAATTCCAGCCTCCAGAGGCAGTATCATCACTAAAGCTGCTGATAAATATCAGAAAGCAGCAAAAACAAACCCAGCAGGACAATACAGGTTCACCCACAAATATTGCAGACATTTGCTTGTTTTTTCCCCTCCTCTTGTCTTCTCCCACAAGAATAACAGGTTAATTTTTTTATTATATTAAAAGTCATTACCTTTTCCTTCTTCCATCAGCAGCCAATCATTTCTACTAGACAGTCACAGGGACAACTCTACTGTAACCATGACTTAGTTTAGCCCACTCCAGTCCAGCTAAAGATTCAGTTATAAATATATACAATGCCAGCATGGCAGAACTTTTCAAAAGTGCTTTTAAATTCTAAAACAGATCTCCATTCCTACCTCTAAAGAACATTTTAATACAGACACATCAGCCTCCCAACTGATGTAATTTTTTCTATCCTTTTCAACAGTATAATTTAGAGACAGCACGTCACAGTCAGCTTCCTTCTAAACTAAATATTCAGCTGTTAGACTTTTCCCACCACTAACAACTTCATCTTCAAGTAGGTGACACAACTAACTTGATATTCCCAGAACGCTTACCAGATATAAATATCAAGCTGTCTTTATGCAAATCTACTGCATACAACTGTTNTTTCCTTCTTCCATCAGCAGCCAATCATTTCTACTAGACAGTCACAGGGACAACTCTACTGTAACCATGACTTAGTTTAGCCCACTCCAGTCCAGCTAAATATTCAATTATAAATATATACAATGCCAGCATGGCAGAACTTTTCAAAAGTGCTTTTAAATTCTAAAACAGATCTCCATTCCTACCTCTAAAGAACATTTTAATACAGACACATCAGCCTCCCAACTGATGTAATTTTTTCTATCCTTTTCAACAGTATAATTTAGAGACAGCACGTCACAGTCAGCTTCCTTCTAAACTAAATATTCAGCTGTTAGACTTTTCCCACCACTAACAACTTCATCTTCAAGTAGGTGACACAACTAACTTGATATTCCCAGAACGCTTACCAGATATAAATATCAAGCTGTCTTTATGCAAATCTACTGCATACAACCGCTTTCCTACCTCAAAACATAGGACCACAGTAAATTTTTGCTGTACTGAGATAATGAATTTTTCAACCATTCTACCTTCACTTCAGTATTAGCCTGCAGAGATGTACACTTCATACTGTTCATTCAGAAATTAAATTAGTGCTAGCTTTGATTGCAGTAATTGCAAAAATCACTCTAGTAGCAGATGCATTATATATACAGCTATAAAAGAAGATTTTAAGAGATAATTTTCAACTGGGTAATTTTATGCAAGGTTGTCTCATCTCAAAAACATCAAAGTGACATGTTTTCACAGTCAAATCTTAATTATTGTATTTCACAGACCTGTTGATAAAGCCTACAGGAATTCCAATTAGCTGTGCTTCTGCATTACTGCTTCTGCTGTATATTCCGCTGTTCTCAGCATGTGCTCTCCTCCTATAGCTTGCTCAGTCAAGGATGAATACAACCACTGAAATCCTGGCTTTGATCCAAGTTACAAAATCTGAATAACTTATTGTTTTAATCATCTATTTTTTCACACTCTCTAATTTTCTACCTCCAGCTTCCCATATTCAGAGAGCAGAAGAAAATCTTAGTTCCTTAAAACCAGAAAACTGATTTTTTGTAAATGTGATGTTAAATAATAAGAAATAGTAAAAGTGACAGTAATAAAGTTGAAATAAAATGAAAAGTAAAAAGCATTTAAAGTACTGATTTTATATATCAAGACTTACCATGAATACTGAGAATTCTAATGATGTGTTAAAGCCCTACATTCATCCACTTTTTACAAGGAATCATTTCCCAAGAAAAAAGGTTTTATATTAGAAATACAAATTTTAGTACCATATTTTTATACTAATGCACTCAGTATTTTAAATCTGCTGCGTGTTATACAAGGAATGAACTTCATTAGTGGTTTTGTGATCTTCTGCAGTGAGAGTGCTGAATGTTGGTTGTGCAGTCAAAACTCCAACACCCCCATTTAATTCCCCTTTCTCCATTTCGTTCCAGAAACTACACCATTCACTTTCACAACGTTTTCAGTACCAAGACAAGATACCAACTATTTATTTGAACAAAAGCAATTTTTAAAAGAACCACCATGGAAGAATAGGACTGGAATAATAAAAGACACCTATCAGTGGCTTATTATTGTTGACCTGCTGAACAGAAGCAGCAATAGTGGTACTTTGAACATATGAACTACTTGGATTCTGGTTTCGAAGCTACATTGATGTTTATAAGACTGTATTTATAATACATTAGAATAAATTTGAGTTTCGTTAAGAGACACCAGTTAGAATAGTTCTGCAAATCCCAAGCAGATACGTTGCAGTATACTGAATAAAGGAAACCTAAAGATTTCAGATTGAATGCAAACATTAATCTTGGGCCATTCAATACCTTACCAGAGCCCTGAGCTTAACTAGGGACTACAGCACATCCCATAAATTGGAAAAGGGTTAAAGGCTACAAATCACCCCATGATAAATCCTTGCTGAGTTTAATTTACCTGAGCTCAACGACCTACCATGCTACCAATATTACTACTACTAACTGAAGGCAGAAGCCCCCTAAGTCTCATTCTCATGGAGATGATATCATATGATATCATAGGATGCAATTGACAGGACTGTCTTTTCTACTCATATTAACAGAATNCTACTAACTGAAGGCAGAAGCCCCCTAAGTCTCATTCTCATGGAGATGATATCATGTAAATGACTGTATTTACACATCATATAGGATGCAATTAACTCATATTAACAGAACTCCAACTTTCCAACTCATATTAACAGAACAAGAGAAAATCAGCTAAAAGCCTTCCTACCTGGCTAGCAATCTTAAGCCAGTGACACCAAATGGATCACCATTTGACATCAGGATTGAAGATCTCCAAGTTACAATTGTACAAAGTCTGACCTGATTCCTGATGGAAGTACATGGATTTATGATTCACCCTAGACAGGATACATGCCTGTAACTTATCACTAAGAAAGGTCTGGGGATGTCAAAACCTATACCTGGGAATTTCCAAACTATTGGTGGTCATCAGGTTGGAGGACAAGTAACACGTTCATAAACACATGTCCTTTGACAAAGAACATAACTAAAGCCATATAATCAGACTCCTACACCAGACATTTCATTGCACAAGCAGGCATAGTGAACTACCTTAGATGCAGATGATTGATTTCCTAATCATGCTTTATTTTGCAATTAGGCACTTTGGTCTCCACACATGCTTTAATGTAGCAGCAGCTTACTTAAGGCTTTCTAAATCTTAATGATTTAACTGACTGGAAACAAATCAAGCTGACAAAAAAACAGCCTCATTTTGAGAAACTTAGAGTTTTTTAGATTACATTTGCACTTTGCAATCACAATTTAAGACATTACCAACCACAGTGATACAGAGTAACTACCCTATCCTACTTTCTAACAGCTGACACCTGAAATTCTCATATTTTCCTTATCAGAGCAAGAAAAGCCATTAAAGGCAACAAGCAATGTAAACAGAGGAATCACATTAGTCAAAGAGCTGAAAGACAGTATGGAGCAGAATGCTGTTTAACTTCACAGCTTACCTTTGAGTCACAGCCACTACAGAGGTGCTGAGTGCATCACTTACTGTCATGAGGAACAACAGCATGACCACTACAAATTACTAATAGGCTCAAATTGCTAATTACCAAGAAAACATCAGAAAAATTACAACCTTCAAGTACACAAAAAAGCAGCTTTTCACCAAGCTCAGATAAAAATATACCACTATACTAAACTGTTCATCTCTCCTGCTATGTAACTTGTACACATAGTGGCAGTGATTTATAGTCCAGCTGCATGACAGACAACTGTGTCTTTATGCAAACTCTCTAGGACACCTTTTTCATAAAAGTGAAGAGTGATTTAGCTGCATGAGTTCCATTAGCATTAATGGGTGTCACATGGCTAAATCCCAGTGGCTCACTCTAAAATTTTGTATCTCGGTGTAATTAGAAATAATTTTCTCTGAACTGACTTACTTTTTAAGTGATTGTGTGAAGAGAGCATAAAAATACTGCAGTGCCAGTCTGCCATGATCTCAGTGACACAGCTCTTACAGGACACCCAAGATTACAATTCCCATGATTCTAATAATTTCTCTTTCTTGTTTTCACAAGTTCTTAGTTACTTCCTCCAAGCTGCTTTAATAGCAGAAAATAAATTTTACATTCTTCTCTCACAAAAGTCACAAAATAATGATTAAGACATCCTTTCTTACATATATATGGTTTCTGTAGTTGAATTAAGATAAATATTTCAATTTCTTTCCATCTACTCCATCCTATGCAATTAGATAAGAGCTCATGAGCCCATCCCTTTTCCTATTCTTGGGCAAATGGTTGTTTTAATCGTTCATACCAACTCCTGCAGTCAGATTTTCTAACTAGGCCTTAAAGTTTCTCCTACATCTGCTTCTGTTCATCTTCAGCAGCTCAGTTCCCATTTCTGCCATGACAACCTCATAAAAAAGTGATCTGTATACACTCACATATCTGCATAAAATGGAGAATGACAAAATTACTTATCCACACAGAAG